>JAUZST010000945.1:275137-303581 GCA_034779995.1 Parotocinclus haroldoi | reverse complement strand
GATAAAATGTGTGTGTATTTCTAGTTTCCTTTTTTTAGGGGACAGCAGCAGCGTGTGTGTGTGTGTGTGTGTGTGTGTGTGTGTGTGTGTGTGTGTGTGTGTGCGTGTGCGTGTGTGTTTACACATACATGTGTGCCCAATCTTTAAAACTGTTAACAGATGTGCACCAGAAGAAAGGATGGAAATTTAGGTGTGAATGAGGAGCATAGGGGAAGGCAGGGGAACAAAACATGGCAACTGGTCAGTCTGCTACTGTGTCATAATGCACCCGACCATATTATAGACTAAAGCTGTTTATTTGCTTATCTGTTCATTTTCCAAGGGATTTTCGAACATGTTTCTATGGGAGCGACCTGGAGGTGACACCGGTGCAGTGGGTTACCATGGCAGTTAATGTTCCTAAGGGGGCAGTGAATGCCACAACCCTGTTTGTAAGGGGCTGATTCAGGATCAGCTAGTGCTTCTCCTTTCTTGCTCTCCTCAGCTCTTGTACTTTACATTTGACTGCAAATGCTATTATTAGCATTGTTCCATAATCAATAATTTATTCTCAAAGATCCTGAATGGTCATAATTAGCTATGACTCACCAGACCATAAGATGGAAGTTACAATTTTATAATCCTCAACCTTATAGTATTAGCCAATATAAAAGTGTGTTAATTTGTTAATAGGTTCTCCGACAAACCTCCAACTGTTATAGGATCTATCACTCCTCTTTCAGTGACCTCATGGGAGCAATATACCTGGCTTTGCAGCTTAGCAGCACTTCCCTATCAGGCGGGCCAGGACTCAACTTGGCAGAGAACCCAAGAGGCTTGATGTTAGTGTGACACTGAGAGAGTAAGCTTGCTACATTTCCTCTATCTGACCAACTCTAGGTCCTTGTAGAAATCCACTCAGCCTTGTCCCTGCTCTGCTCAAAGGGGTCTATTTATTTTCTTTGGTGTTTGAAGGTTTACGTTAGTGAAAGACGGGCCAAGCCTGGAGTGGTATCTTTGTATCTGAGTGCTTCCTGTTTTTATTGCAGAGCCGACCCTTGTCTTTGCAGGGGCACAGGGTCTACTCTGGAGGAGGAAGAATGGGGCACCGACAGGCTAACTGTGAGAATTCAGAGTAGTTCTATACAAGAGGCAATCCCCAGGCTCTGTGATCACAAACCCTTCCCTTTCCCTTGCACTTATTTCACAATCTAGTAGACTTTCTCTATCTGGCCTCCATTTTCAAGTCTTCTTTTCTCACCGGCTTCTAACTTAAAGCCTAGCAGCAAAATCTGGTCTGCTCAGAAGTTTACCTTTCTGATAACATAAGCTTGCTGCACTATGGGAAAGCTTATAGCAACAGGCTGGGATTTCCCCTTCCTAATGGCACTGGAAAACATCCAGCAAAGCTGGGAGAAAAGACATACTGTCTCTGAGTGTGCAGGGCCAGTTTACTCCAGCTGATCTCTGCACCAGTCTGCACGATTTATAAGGCTATCAAAGCAGCTGGCTCTAGCGCACTGTATGAGCTTACATTAAAACAGAACGTTGCCGCATTTCTGGCATGCATTCTTTATACAGGATGGTGTGGGATCTTTCCTGAAGGCCAGGCATCTTTCCCATCCCTTAGGAAGCTGTTCTTGGGTGCCAATTGACGCGGCCCTTTTAACCAGAGACAATAGTAATAGCAAAAGGCTCAGTAAGATTTCTCCCATGAAAGTGTGGGGTCAAACTGTGCAGAGGAGGCTGGAGAGGGGTGGGCCATCGATTTTGTTATACTGAATCCAAAAGCCAACAATTGTTACTGTTGGCCTGTGTTGTTTTTCTGCACATGGGCAGGGGGGGCTGTCCTTTTGAGCTTTTCAGAATAGGTGACAATGGGTGGATGTTGAGAACATATGTAGAGAGACCCCTGGAGCTCATGGAAGAGTAGCTCCATGCTGGTCTGAGCATTTGAGAAAATACAACCCTGCTCCTTTCATTCTGCCCTCTCTAATGAATGCCTGAATGCCAGAATGCCCCAATAGGCCATTGAGGGGCCAAAGTCCCCAAGAATTCTCGCTTGCACAAATGTATCCTGAAATAGTAAATACATTTGCTTAACAAACTAAAATAAAAACTAAGAGCTGGATATGTGAGTGTGTGGTATTTGTGTGTGTCTTGTAACAAAAACTACAACTTTCTTTTGGTACTTTGAAAACGCTAAACATTTGCTTTAGGATACTGAGGTTAAGGTTTGGGTTAGCAAATTAGTATGAGTATGCATGTGTTTGTGTGTGTGTGGGGGGGGGTGCACAGAAGGCTGCAGTTACTAGCAGTGGATAATTCCATTAGAACTCTTTATTCCACGGGAAAAAAAACTTTAAAAGCAGGATGTAATGGACGGATTATTACTTGTACCATTCCAACCGCGGACTTTCACAAAAGGGTCCTATAAGGATGGGAGAAAACATGTACAAAGCAGGAGAGGTACAAAAAGAAGAGAAAATGAAGTCTTGAAAGCCGTACTTCTATGAATTAAGAAAAATACTCTAAGGCTTAATCTAACAGGCTTTATTCTTTCTCCCCCTTTCTCTCTTCCTTTCACTATTTTAAAACAATTCTAAGGAAAATTGGTGGAGAAGGCTGTATAGCCTCCATTTTGCTGCGTAAGGGCTGGAGCTAAGAGAAGCCCACAATAGGCATTCCTTGAGTCGCCAGGAAAGACACCTAATGATCCCTCAATAAAGCAAGATATTTCTGCATGGGGTGAGCCAAGTAAATTAACCAGGAGGCGTGTGTGTTACAAAAAATATATATTCACCATGGTAGGTGGTTTAAAGTAAGCCTGTTAATGAGAGATTTTTCTTCTGCTTCTTATCCCTTCAAATGGAAAGAAAGACTAACAAACTATCTTTGATATTATCTCTCCCTAACACTCGATCACAAGTTAAAGTCATTTTTACTGATTTGCTGAAATCTCCAGCAGAGGAGATGTGGCCAGGAACAGCTGTGAAGTCATTTTGATAATGATGGGAATAATAAGCACATGGCAAGGTTCAGGGCTTGGCTGTTGAAGCTTCACTGCTCCTGAATAGAGAAAAGTGATTAAACAGCTCCAGATTATCCCTGACCAATATGTAATGGATTTACAGGCCTTTCAATTAGGCTATATCTTCAGTGACTCATTATTTGGGCTTTGGTTAGGTAATCAGGGCTAAGGTTAGACTTCCATGTTGGGGGGGGGGGAGGGTGCGCACTACAGCCAGCATAACCACAGAGGGCATCTGACCTCTTGAAGCATACAGATCACAGGGTGTACGGCCTCTCGATTCATATTCATGCACACAGACACAGGCACACGGGGCTCCACTTCCTGTGCAGCCCCATCTGTATCTACAGCCACGTGCTTAGGAACAAGGTTGCATGTAACTCGACCCTCTGTTTCCAGATCAATGCGGCTTGAATCTCAGATAATGTCCTGACATCAGAGAGGGCAACGGAACATGACCGTCTTTGGCCCCTCTCTAACCCCCACCAACCAGACCCCCTCGGGGCTGCCCGTACCTGACTTTTCCAGGCAACGAACACACACCAAACACCACTCAGGATCTCAGATGCTCCCTACTGTCTCATGTACATGAGAGTCCTATAATGTGTCCTTTAAATTTTTTATTTGATGGAGAGTTGCTGCAATTAACGTATATGCTCACTGACAGTAATAGAACTGTTTAGTGGAGAGGTGTAAGCAAACCATGTTGTAAAAGAAGTCATGGAGAGAAACCTTCCTAACATGGCTCAGACCAGGGGGCATATCACTACTGTATCCATTATTTTAAAAAAAACAAAAACAATATGCCCTGTTTGCTTTAAATACACGATGTAAAGTATTAATAAATGTCAGCTCTAGCGTTAGTTCTTGTTTGAGTCAATGAGTCAATATTTTTTCATACTCTAAGGACCTTTTGTATTTTTTAGCCAAAGGCTTTAGAGTGACAAATAACAAGATACTTGAAAATTGTTGTGGTTTCAGGAAGCCTCGGTGTGGTTGCTGGAGGGGGCGAGCAAGAAAAGAAGACATTGAGGGTGTTTTGCAGCTTAAACCACATGTGTGAGTTATACGGTTTCATCTAAGTCCATCCTCAAAAGAGAAAAGTGGGCCATCTGATTTTGTTGGTACATCCATTATCACTATGTGTGCTAAATATCAAACAATTTGATGATGTGGAATTGTAGTGGGAAGGCAGCTGCTGACAGTTTTTGTGTATGTATTGCAGGTGAATGTGGCTTATATATCACATCTGTGTGAAAGGTAGATTAAATGTATAACACTTCTAAATAATATAAACCAAAAAAGAGGGACTTACTGTGAGATGCTGGAAGAGCCACGCTCGCATGATGTTGGTCGCCACTTTGGGGAAGATGCCACGTTTTTTCTGTCGCTTTTTGTCTTTGTCTGGGTCGTCATCGTCTCCTGTACCAGGCGAGGCTACGCTGTTGTCTAAGCCATCTCCTGGTCAAAATGGGAGCTTTTTAGAAACTGAACCCAATACACCGCAACTTCATAAACTAATGTTATATTTAGGCATTTAGCAGATGCCCTTATCCAGAAAAATGTACAATTGGATACAATTTTAAAACAGTGACAGCTTACGCCGTCATACTCAACAGTAACAGCTTGGTGAGAGTGAGATTTGAACCCTGGATCTTCTGGTCCATAATTCTGTACCTTAACGTCTAAGCCACCATGGTTCCTAATTTGAAAATAACACCACGTGGCAGACAAGAGATTCATGGATCTGTTTTGATTGAGCATTATATATACTTTTTATAGGCAAGAGCTCATTAATTCAATTATATTCACATGCTTGATAGACGGTACAGCCTGGAATTTTCTTCAGGAGAATGAACAGGAGAGGGAGGGCAGAGATATCCCCACAATATAAAGATATACATGTGTAACAGCTAGACGTATACATAAACAATCTTAAGGAACATGAGTGTTGTTTCGTGGGAGTTCAGTAGTTCAGGAGTGTTCCATTGTTGCAGTTGGACGCTTATAATGGACCGCAGTCCATCTCCCTTTGGTTCCTCCTCCTCCCGCCTGCTCATTTGCATGACAGGGGCAGAGCAGCTTTGTGCTGCATTAATGCCTGTCAGCGTTTGATTTGGGCAGGAAACATGCGCATATCAAGGCAGTCTCGCTTCCTTTAAACCCAAGTTCTAATCCCAAGCCCTCGCCGTCTCTTTCCTCCTCTTTGCCATTAATTGTGCATTAGCAAAAATGATTTACTTTTAGCAGTCATGGTTATTTTTTCTTGCCCTCAGGCAAAAATGCCTTGAAAGCCTTCCTTGAGGGCATCTAAATTATGTATCTGAAAAACTTCTCCACTAAGGCAGAGCAGGACCCTGGTATTCTGAACATCCAGTCTTATATGTCTTCCTGTTTTGGGGGAAACATCAATCACATGCACCTATGCAAGCCATAATCTTCCATGAATATTTGAAGTAATAACTTTTAAAAAAGGAGGAAAGAAAAAGGATCCGACTGGTGAAGTAATCAAATGCAAAATGTATGAAGAATACAAGGATGGCGCAGAATATACATCTCTACTTCTTCGTTCTAGTCTTTCGCACTATTACTTTCCTTTCGCTGTGCTGTGTTCAACTTCATCATTAGTGCAAAGGCGCATGTAAGAGGAAAACAGAGTGGTGACAAGTCTCTGCTCTCCACCCAGAATTAGAGAAACTGCCGCTTCAGACCCTCACACGTGGGAATAGTGGATGGAGTCTGGGAGGGTTGTAAGTGTAAAATGGGCTTTCATTAGCAGCAAATGCCATAAATCCCAGGCTAAGTGAAAGCCCTTGTTCAGGGAAGTCTAAAACAATAAACTGGAGCCAAACCATAGCCTCAGTCTGACCGTGTGTGGCTTCCTGAGAAATGCGACCCAGACGGCGTGCTAATTCTCCAGTTTGCTCTCCACTTCAATAATAATAACATCACCCAAGGAGGGAAGAAGCCTGTGTGGTTGGGTGAGTGTGAGAGAGGACCTGGGCTGAAGGGGAGTTACACATGTTGTTTTTGGGTGTCTTACAAACTTGTGTTGTTGTGGTGGTGTCATAAGCTGCCCCTGCTGTGGGCTACATGGCCACTCTGGTGGAGTCCAGGCCCTGAGAGGCTGAGTGGCTCTGACCAAAAGGCTGACAGATTAATTTTATTGACGTTTCCATTTTCACTGCAATGCGATAGCCTCCCCCTTGCTGGGGCAGGGCCGACCCATGCATATTTACAGACTGACCTGTCACTTCATTACCCTCCAGCACGGGCCGCTCCAGTAGCCTCAACCTGCCTCCCCAGCAGCGTGAAATCAGACTCCTGAGTTTTCAGCAGTACACACAATGCCTGTGCTTTTGCACTGTACACACAGCCTGAAAGTCTCAGCTGCAGATATATGTACACTCGTGCTTAAAACTACAAACAAGTGCTTGCAAATGCGCAGTCAAATTCTGACATTGACAGAGGAGGACTTACAAAACGGGATGCAAATGTGGACGTATGTGTGCAACACAATAAGTAAGAAAGTAAGAAAGGAAGAAGAAAAGACAGACAGGGGAAAACTTGCACACTCTCATTACATCTAAAGGCGAGTTGGTGATTTACATCCACCCCCACTCCCTTCTTATGAGCTAGAGAAGAAGCGCTGCAGGGCAAATTGTCCCAAACACTAATGGCTTCTGACTGTTTCCTGGCAACTCTGGCATTTTAACCTGTGTGGATGTGCACTCTGCTATAAAAAGAGAGACAGAGAGAAAGAGAGGGAGGGAGAGAGGGAGAGGAGACGGGAAAAAGGAAAGGGGAAGCATCCCATCATCTGCCCATGTGACACAGATGGGGATGGCTATTAGGAGGCAGGCGAAAGGCCTCGGGGAGTAGAGGTGCTGGAGTGTAGCCCCGGGCACTTTCGGAAAAGCAACGCCCTTGAAAGATGAAAAAGAGCCAGACCCCATTGCTCTCTTTCTTTATTCCCTCTTTTTCTTCACTCCATCCCTCTGTGTGTCTTATCAGTCGAAGACATCCCTAAAGTATGTGAGCAGACATGGATAGACAGCGGCAGAGTCTGATGCTCTAACACCATTAACACCAATAAGAGCTGGATAAATAAACATGTCAACTCTACACCCAGGGCCGATTATTGAACATGTATCCTCATATTTACTTATCTGCCAGTACACTGTGCTTCATTAAAAATCAGCATGTCGGTAAATATTATATTAAAACATTTTAGAGGACTTGGCTGTAATGTGCAATCTGCCTGTGGGCATGCTGATGTCCTGGATGTTCTGAAAGGTCTGTATCCTACCTGCCCTACGTGCCTACAAGGTGCCATAAATAAGGCCCACGGGTAAGAGCATGTTGGCTATTCAAAAGCTGGTGCTCTGAGGGCAGACACTGAGTGAACTAAGTCATCCTAGAGCATTCCAAACTCAACAACTAATTTGCTTTACAAATGGAGAATGACATGTAACGCTTCTAAGTTGCTTCTAAGATGTCTATATGGCCACAGCTACAGATTTTGAGACACTTGTCTGGTAAGAAGACTAAAAAAGGGTTATGTAGGGTTAGGTATGTCTATTACGTTAAGTGAAAGAAACGACCACTTTTGAACCTTAAGGGGTAAATTACAAAAAATGTACCTGAACAATATATGAGTTAGTTTACATATACAGAGGAATCTGATAACTGCAGAAAATCAAATTTGGCAATAATCCAATGGGTCTAAGTAATGTAATAAAGGGAGCCCTCTGAGACTACATGACTGTGTCAGTAATCAGATTTCTTAGAAATGTAGTGTGTCTAGCTACACGTTTAACCAGAGAGGTGTCCATTCAGTTGGACTCATCCAGTTTGTATTTCAATATTTTAATAATCTCAAACATTGCCCTGTACCATGCCAGAGCAAGCTTACTTATTTAGATAGCATAGTCATGCTACTTTTTGTGATGGAGAAAGTCCAACCGCTTGCCCTAAGGCCTGTATTCTGTGTTCTCTGGGGTTGGCATTAGAGCCCTCTTTATCCTGATCAGGAAAACCAGTGTTAAATTGTGAATAAAAACTAATGTGTCATGTACTTATTGAGACTCGTATGCGGTTATGAATCCAGTTATAAATCTTTGCAGAGTGATTTAGCAGTAGATTTGTGTTTCGCTTGGCTTGGGCATTTGTTTCAGGGTAATGGAGCATAAATGTGGAGGCACTATCTTGCACAGGCTGCGCCTAAAGTGACTAATTATGCCCCCCCCAAGCTAAATGTCATTATCATGAAAACTCTGTTGAGGTTCAGAGGAATAACTCTGTCCAGAGGCTTCGAATGTACAAAATGCACTGACCCAGTCCACAACATAGGCCCTGTCCAGTTTTTCTTACCTCAGCCTGCAGCACTACCCCTACATTACATCCCCCCATACTCCAATGCCCATTCTGCTTAAAGGCTCCCTCACAGAGAAAAGGGGGAAAAAGAGGGATTTTAAGCCCCTTTTCCCCCTTTTCTCCTGAACTTTTCAGCTGGCATAAGCAGCATTTAGCACATTCAAAAGCTCAAATGGCTGCCAATGTGAGCTGTAGCAGGGGCTCTGCCTTCTTTGTCCACTGCCCCCCCTCTCTTCTTTTTTATTTACTTAGGATTCACGCAGGGCCCTCGCCTGCAGCCGGGCCACATGGTCCTGACACAGAGTACTTCCATTCACACTGAAAACAGGCCTCATTGCACAGGCATACATTTCGGCCCTGCACATACAAAGTACTTGAGCTGATTCAGACTGCTGTATCAAACAGCTTTATATCCTTCATTTGACTTTTCTCATCACTAAAGTTAAGTCTGGTTCAGGTAAATCCAATGCAGACCATTCCAAAAAGATGCTTTATTGATGTTTTATTGCAATTCTTTCCTGAGTGTTGCTTACAAAGCCGTAATCTGTATGCCAGCCTGTAAAACAACAGCTTGGTAAACACTGTGCTCTGCTAACAAACAGGGAGTGCGACAGTGTAAGTCATTAGCAGCTCTAACAGTCGTTCTTGTTTTTTCACACAGCCGAATCAGTGAAACCACTAAAATTGACTCTGCCAAGCCTTCCAAAGAATCTTGCCTGGTCTTCGCACACAGCTGCACTCTCTCTGAGTTAATCTCTATCTTCATATTGTGTTTTTTTAACTCCAGTACTAATGTGTGGTTGTTTGTGTTGAAGAACACATAGTTAAGCAAGCTCGTAAATGAAGTGGAATAAGAGGTTTAATGAGATGTCTTTTGGTGCTGGGTGGATGCAGTGTCTTTGAAGGGGAGAGTCCTACTCTGACTCCAACACACACCCACAAACACACACACAAACACACACACACACACACACAAACACGCATGCACACAAGGCCCCCTGGCCCTGCCATCAGGCATATAGATAGCTTTTTAACATTTCAGGAATGCTGTAGATAACTATCACCTCTCCACCGAGGCACTGTGTGACCCTGCAGCAAACAAAACCCTGGTCATAGGGAAAGACTAGCTGACCAAGTGCAGCTCATGGGAAAGAAGGAAGGAATGAAGACTAGGATTGCAGTCATGCCCAGATTTTCAGCCAAAAAGAAACCGCCAGCAATCCAATCTCTCCCAGATTTTCTCTGAAAGTTACAAGATAAGGAATGAGTGATAAAGAAGGAGAGAATAAGAGTATCCCGGTAAAAGTGATAATCATCTGCCAAGAACACTGACATTTGGGAAAACTGAGCTATGTATATTTTCAAAGGCTCTGGGCTGGATAATTGCAAGTGTAATTAACCTGCTACCTGTAACAACAATTATCTAATTACTTCATAAATAGGGCCTTTGAGAAGCTCACAATGGCTGCTCCTAGCCTCTGATTGCGTCCCTGATTTTCCATCTCACCCTCTTCCCCTCCCCTTTGCCACTCATTAGCCTGTTAATCACTCAGTGCTGCTAATGATTTCATAAGTCACAAAACCTTTCATTTAGACCCGTATCGTGTAAATTACCGAAGCTTGGAGCTATGCAGGCTAAAGTCCTCACTGTCAGAAAACTTGATTTTCTGATGCTGTGAGGAAAAAGGAGCAAAGAGATGAGAGATCTGTCACTTATGATGGCAAAAGAGCTTGAGCAGCATTATGGCACTGTCACCTTACAGGCCCTGGTTAGGCCCTGGCTCCCCATGACCCTCATCTTTCCCATGATTGATATGAAATTAATTAATTAATTAAATGAGCTTGATGGTTGTGCAAAAGTCTTAGGCCACTATTAGATTAGATATAGTATTGTTAAAGCAACAATATAATGCCCATGCATCATTATGTCTCAGTCTCTGCATTAGTATACAAATATAAAATAATAAATTATAGTGGTTACTGGTTCATAGAAAAAGGCTAAAATACACAGTGCTACAAATCTCACAAAGATTGGAATGAAGATAATCAACATTGTGTTATATATGGTATTTGTACCAGTCCTATACCACAAATATAATGGTGGCCTAAGACTTAAAGTTTCCAGGTCATCTACAACTCTCTCAACACTTTATTTACAGGTAGAAATAAAACCCAATGAGATTAAATTCAGTATAATGTAAATTAATTTTGTGTAAGATAAAATAATAAAATTATTAGGATTTACAGATTTCAGCATGCAATTTACATGAATGGTAAAGGGATAAATTACTAAGGATGAGAGAAATGCTACACCCCCAGCCTCCTATTACACTCCTTTTGGGTGAAACTAAAAGGCGTTGTGATGCCCATGACTACTTTTCACTCCAGAGACGTGGATCAGAGCCTAATGAAGGGCCTTGGGTCTAGACCAAAGATTTCACACTCACTGACTCCCTGACAACTCCACCCCATTCCCAAAACCAAGCACACAGCCTGAGCTCATCCTCCCCATTTTTTTCCAAATCAAATTGCACTAATTGGTCCCAGAGGTTATCGAGGTGCACCCAGCCTCTTAAATATCGTCTTAGAGGTTTCAACCTCTTCTCTCTCCCTCTCTCTCTCTCTCTCTCTCTCTCTCTCTCACTCTTTAACACCTTGTGTTCTATCTTTTTGTCCCTGTACACTCTGATGAGTACATTATTATGGAAAACAAATAAGAGCTCAGGCTGTGTGTCTGGGCGACTGAGTCAGAAGCTCCCTCCATCGGTAGAAGCAGAGACCCACCAAGCATAGCAGGTTCACACTGCAGTAATTAAAGTGTTAATTGCAGCAATAATTAGCAGCGCAAATTACATAAATTCTCACCAAAACAGGAATCATATGCTGCACAAAATGATAGGAGCAAAGCTGTGAGCCGAGAGCGAGAGAGAGAGCTCACAAGAGAGTGAGGTTTAAAGGAAAACAGAGGTGGAGAGAAAAGTGTGGATTTGGCTGCTAAAGGCATTATGGCTTTATTAATTCTTGGTAAGGGAATATCAAAGTCCTCTTCAGAAAAGAGCGAGAGACAGAGAGAGAGAGAGAGAGAGAGAGAGAGAGAGAGGGAGAGAGAGACTCCAATGCGAAAAGCTGATCTTCCAACAGCACTCAGCAGATAATATTATTTATGGAGATTCTGCCCCTAATTACACTTCAGACTACAACAAATACATATTAGCTCAACATGAGAGCATGGGGGAGCGTGCAGTTATTAGAAGCTGGTCCAGAACATGCCGACGGCCACTGCCATCAAAGCGTACGCTCACAGAGGCGTTCTTCAGTCTTGCCCATTAGGACAAGCGGGGGAAAGAGAGCTAGACCAAACGAATTAAAAGGTATATAAATCAACAAGTCAACCATCAGATTGTAGCCTCTGCACGGCCGACCCTCTCATCAGCTCACTGCCATGAAGTTTTGCTACAAAAATGTCCTGGAGGCAGGAACAAAGCGAGCAGAACTGATTACTGCACTGTGGCCTCACTCCACTCCGCTCCAGCGGCTAAACTCTGTTTGGCTTCCTAATGAGCTCACTAAAAACCCAATTCATCACCCATAACCCTTTTTCAACCCTTCTTGAAATTCACCACTCTGAGTTTGGAAGAGAGGTGGGTCGTGTCATGGGGTGGGGTGGGGTAATGTGTGTGTGTGGGTGTGTGTGTAGGGGGGTGCTCCTGCACTCAGGAATGTCCGCTTCTCCCTCGGCGGGACAAACGCGCTTCACTGGCCCCAGCATTGAAGCCTTTCAGATTAATACCCTTCTCCATCCCTGTGTGGAAAGGAATTTGGTAGGAAGGGAATGTGGCAGAAGAGAGGAGACAAGGGAGTGGGAGTGAATGGACATCTAATGGAGGCGAGAAAGGGGAAGAGGAGGCATTTACAGTCTGAATATTCTATAGTGATGGCAAACAGCTGAGGGAAAGATGACTAAATTCCTCAAACGGATGGAGGAAAGACAGCATGGCAGGAGTATATATGTGTGAGTGTGTGTTTGAGAAAAGGATGCAGGAGGGGAGCAAAACTCCCACAGTTCCTCATTACAAGGAGTCAGAATGATCCTCCTGACACCTGGGTTGAAACCGAGAGATTACCGCATTGATGAATTCTCCGTTTAAAATGCAGCTGTTTTATTCTGCGTTAGTAATTAATTCTTTTTCCGATAATATATTGATTTAACGTTGCCCCTGATAAAGTTCAAACTGAGAAGAGCTCCCCCATGGGCTGCACCCTCTTCCAATGTAAAGTTCCTCCAGTTCCACCTGCTTCCCTTCCTTTCTCTGCAGCTTATGCTTGCTGTCTCGCATAGAGGCACAGTTTGCCTTCATAAATTAGTCAGGCCTGTGAGGAGCCATGTTAGTTGATCGCTGCTTTTGTCTTCCTTCTTGCTGACTTGCTTCTCTTTACTGCTTGACCTTTTGTGCTGTTACACAGGAGCACACACACTCTCAGAAATCGTCACTTTCCCCTTTCCATTTCAATCTACTTTGTAGCAGAAAAGAACACACCTTTCACGCAACTTCGCTTTACATTCTTTTTCATCTATTCTTTTTTACCATACAGTTGTGAGCCCCTGAACAGAAAGAGCACAGCAGCCTCTCCAGGGACCCAACTAGCAGAGAAATCAGATACTCCTTTACAAGATTCGGGCCTGCTCACGTCTTGTCAAGACTCACCTACCGGCTCCTTTACAAGTCAATAACTATGGCCTGCTGTCCTCCCCAAAGACATTCCAGTCTGTAATTATCATTTACAAAAAAAGCAACACACTCTTCTTATTTTCTCCAAATAAAAGGGAGAATCCTCTCCCGAATTCCCTGGCTGTTTCAACACATGACTAAATGAAAGGCAACCTGAAGAAAATTAGTGGTAAGTTAATGAATGAGGATGAAAACACTATAATCGGGATATTGATGGTTTGCTTAATGCCTTGACATGACACAATATTCCGGCATTAATGGAGTCAGCTGCGCACTCTTGATGAGCTCACTAGCATTCGTGGCCCTTAAGGTAAGTTCAGAAGGTCGTTTTATTATGGTCCAGCTTTGGCACTCTCTCTTTCTTTAGAGCCTTGACATCTATTGGCAGTAAAAATTGCACTTCAGCCACAGCGAACTTGGTGAAATGCTTATTACCACCGTGAAAAATAAGAGTTTGGAGGCTGAAGGCTCTAACTATTGCCACTGTAGCACCTTGACCTGTTCAAATGAATTTTCCAACTCATTACTCGCACGTTTCCTTAATTAGCTGCCTGACATTAGCAGTCGGCAAGCTTGGCCTTTTCCCCAGAAAGAAGTCTATTGGAAAAAATAGAGCACACATAATAAAGAAAGTCACATCTTAATATAAAAGTGACTACACCTTGAGTCTCTACTACCAGATGCTGTAAAAATAGCATGCTCTTAATAAAGGAGCTATTCGAACCTTGATCAGAAAATATCTGATGCAATGGATCGCCCCTCTCATGCCTGTTCACTACCATTACTTTCTTTGATTTACCCTTTTTTCTCCTTTGTGTCTCTTCTTTCTGCTTTCCACTTTCTTTTTTTCTCGCTATTGACATTCCAATTTTCCCTTCCCATCAGACCTTAGAAGAAAAAGCAGGCGCCTGAAGCTCATGGGCTACGGGTGCAGCTCTAACTGTTTGAGAGAGAGACAGTCAGGCAGATAGACCAACAAACACTTATCAGAGACTGATGAGCAAACAGATGAGGATCACAATCCCTGGCGGAAATAAGTAGCATGTATAATCTGGGATTATGTGACGAAGAGAAACATGCATTCAATCTACAGATGTGTGAGTAGTGGTGGCCATAGCATCTGCAGAATGCCTCTGGAGCTACAGGAAACTCATGACTCATTTTTTGTACAACAATGGGGTTGGATGGGTGCCCACACAATAGCAGGTGCACTGAATAATGGGCGGTCATGGCAGCAGGGAGCAGTTCCCTTCCAGACCAGAGTCTCTCGACTACACAACCTCTTCTGCTCCCCTTCTCCACTAGGCTCATCTTTACTCATAAAGGATGAAAACGATCTCATGGGGGTCCGAGGAGGAGCAGTAGCAGCCAGGCCTTTGGGGCAGAAAAAAAGACCAGTCCTACACTCTTTGGCCTGATATAGCTTTTCTCTCCTGTGCTGTTATCCTTTTCTCCCTCCGTCTCTCTTTGTGTAGTTTTTAATAGTTGCGGAGTTTGTTCTCATGCGCTGCTCGGCTGTCCTCCAGGCCATGTGAGGGGTAAAGGCAGCATTCCCCCACCTTCACAGCATTCTTTTTGGGGTCAGGAGGTCAGCCTCCACAGATGTCTCCACCAGACAGGCAGTTGTCTAAGGAGTGCATCCTAGAGAGTAAGTATTCGGCCCAAACAATGCAGGACTGCCCTCAGTACGGCAATTTTACTAGTGTGTTTTTGTTCTTTGTCTACATTAGATTAAGTCTTTATTTTGTTCTTTGATCATAGGCTGATGGAGGTGGGTAGCGCTTTTTATTCCTTTCTTACTTTTTCTTTCACGCTTCCTAAACTTCCTGCAATTGTTCTAATGGAGTCTTTGTCATTCCTACCAGACAGTACAAGGAAAGATGATATGGAAAAAATAGAAAAGAAAGAAAAAGAAACATGTTGTCTGGACAGTGAAATGAAAACACTGTACCTCCTGGAATTTCATAATTAAGGTTACTTTTAAAGCAGTGCAAAAGCATAGACTGACGAAGTCAGAACAAATGGCATCTAAAGCTAATTCCTTGGCCAAGCAGCCTTCAGTGAAGGAAAAAAAAAATCTATATGCTGTTTTTCTAAAACAATGCTAAAGAGGAAATAATTTAAGGAGTGAGCAGGGGAAGGCTGTGTGGATTTAAGCATGTTTGGCCTGGAAACACTGAAACTGTAATTGCAACAACCTTTCAGAAAAGCAAAAGTCAGGACATCTTTGAATAGCTTCCTCCTTTTTCATCTTGTTCTTTGAAACCATGTGTTTGTGGCTGCAGGTTTTCCACTCCTCCAAACAGTCGCCTCTATTCTGAAATTGATAACCTTCTAAATGAATTATCGTAATGCATAATGAACGCTATCTCCCCCCAGGCTGTAGCCCTGTTTGGCATGTTGATTTGTTTTGTTTCACATTACCCTTCGTTCTTTAAGAGTGCTCACTGCTTGAGGCGTGTAAATAAGAAATTATCCTTGCTTCCTAACACTCTTAATACCTCCTTGGGGTAATTAGAAATTATTAGACTGCTGCCTCCAATAACAAGAGCTAATGGCACTAACTACTGTCAAATCCAACACCTCCTCCGTCCCTCTCTCTTCAAATGGAAAAACAAAAGCTCTCCACTGTGTGCAGACTGCAGGGCACGAGGCCGGTATTCTTCCCCAAACAAGCACCCCCACGCTCAGAGACTCATTATAGCACACAGGAGAGTGAAAATCAGGCTATAAAATGAGCTTATCTGCAATAATGCCCAAAAAGATTTGCATAAATGTGTTAGCTGCACTGACAGTGGCAGGCGGGGGAGAGGCGAGCTCAAATCTGCCCGTGCACTCGTTCTCATCCTCCCACTCTATTGGACGAGTGCTCTTTGGTTTGACAGGTACCTGTAGGGTATGGCTGCTACTCCGCCATGCTTGTACAGGCCCAACATAATTCATCCAACAGTTTAAACTCTCGCTTTCTCCCAGGAAGCTGGTCTGCTAGGTGGGGCTCGGACATTATTAGAGCCGTGGGTGGAGGAGGCTTGCTGGATTAGAAAGCCAAGGGAGGCAGAAGAAAAAAAAAGAAAAAGAAAGTGAAAAGAGAGCAAGGCCCATCGGACAAACACAAAAGGGTTGATAGGAGGGGGGTCCAGGAGTCAGGGTTAATTCCCAAATAAGTACACCTTAAATGGCCTGGATGAGCATTTAGGCATGGATTTGGAGTCTCCCTGCAGGTGTGTCTTTAAGTGTAATGGCCTCTGTAACCCCTTTACCTGCTCTAATGGACTCACAGCCACAAACGCAGGTCAAAACCAATGCAAATATACGGTGACTTCCTTATCACAAACTCTCTCCTCTGCTCTTCACAAAAAAATAAACAGACCTATAACAGCAAGACACCTGCAGTTGGTAAGAAACAAATCTGGCTAGGACAGGAGTGATCGGATTATTACCTCTTAAAAATGACTTCTTAGCTGACCCCCTCAGGCATTGCTTGCCAAAACAAGACACGGAACAAATTCCAATGCAAACTGGTGCATTTTTAAAGGGCCAGCGCATTGTCATGCTTGTAAAAATACAGGAGCATTAATGGAGCAGACACAGCCCCTGGGGTGTGGCCTCAAATCCCTTTTAGCCGCATTACATCAGACCCTGTACGTTCTGCTATGGCACCAGGACGTGCAGGAGGCTAAAGAGTGCATGCCTTTCATACAAGATCTCCGTGCTCTCCCTCTCACTGTTTACCTTAGTTGTGCTCATTTTCTTTCTTTTTCCCCTATGTCACTGGGCTGTATTAAAAATTACTATGCTTCATGTAGTTCAATCATGATCTTATCCAGCCCTAATAAACCTCCTCACTTTTAATTACAAGCTCTGCGCACATAAAGAAAAATTACAGACAAAAAGTTTCCTCATAGCCATTGCTAATGGTGCATAGCGTAAACTTCCTCAAGCTGCGGCATGAATAAATTTGGCAATTCCCCTTGTTCACTAAGCATTAGTGTGCACATTATGTGGACCCCTTTCATGGTGCTTACAGGCCATGATTAGAGGAATAATCCGGGCAACCCTTGTGAAATGACTTGCTTACATGATTTTCGAAATGAAAAGAAATTCACAAAAGCTTGGCCACCTTAACGGATGATCAACTATTTTTTTCAAAGCTTTCCATGTTCTTCTATGGTCTAAGTATGTCACACTAATGTTTGCTCTCTGCAGAGCTTACCTTTATGTCTTTTTTATGTAGAAAGGCAATAACGTGTAATTTGACTAGGGGTACCCAAACTTTTGCATTAGACCGTAGCCTGAGGTGAGGAAAGAGAGAAGACAGGGTGTGACAAGTTAGGAGGTGAAAAGAAAAGTGAACGTTCGTAGATGTGCACTCATTGACTTACTAACCAGCAATAACAGTAGTGTACACACTTTAATGTGTTTCTCTTGTACAGTGAATCAGGCACATAGACAGAATGCCAGAGAGATGATCATTCTGTTTAATCGCTCTCTGGCACAAAGCCAGACCATGAGAGAGAGAGAGAGAGAGAGAGAGAGAGAAAGAGAGAGAGAGCTAGAGGAAGAGAGAGACAGACAGATAGATAGATAAATAGACAGAGTGAGACATAAAGAGTGAAAGAGAGACAGACAGAAAGAGAGTAAGAGAGAGGAAAGTGGGAAAAGCAGAGAGGCTCAAAGCGTTGCCCCTCAGAACTCAGAACAGAGCGGAGTGAGCGGTGAGGCCTTTTCCCGTAATGCTGAATCCAGCAAGAACCCCGCTCTCAGAGCACTATCTACATTAACCAGAGTTTTCCCTAAAGATTAAGCATTCACCATGAATAATTTAAGCAGTTTTATGCTAATGGGATACGGAAAGTATCCGCGATGTTGTTTTTCCCGAACACTCTTATATTCTAGTGGTTGTCTTACATATAGAACCTTGTCCTACACTTCAGTACGGATTGGGAGGGCGGCACAATAGCACAAGTGGTTACTGCTGTTGCCTCAGAACTCCAGAGATCTCTGGTTCGAGTCCATGCCTGATCTCCATAACTGGAGTTTGCATGTTCTCCTTGTGTCTGCCTAGGATTTCTCAGGGTGCAGTTTCTGCTTGTATGAATTATGCTGCTATGTCAATATGGACCAAAATCTAAAAGGGACCTTTCCTTTATGGCACAAATAATTAAGGCAGCTCAAATGGCAAAATCAGCTTGTGTTCTTAAAAGAAGACCCATCTTCTAAGAACACAAGTTTTTTTCCCCAAGCACACATCCCTTCCAAAGTACTTGGTGAATGAGTGAAGGAATATCTAGTTGTTGATCCACTGGGCTGTGCAGAGCTCAGCACTGTGTAAAAATGATCAGTTCTCCAACAGCTGGGAGTGACGGCCGTGAAACAGCAGGCAGTGATGCTTCTTTATGGTTTATCTTTTGTTTATGGGGCAGTATTCAGCTTTAATTATTCCTCTAAATTAAAGTCTTAACAGGCACAGAGAGACAGCCAGCAACTCCCAAACCCCTCTCTAAACACACACACACACCTAACAGATTTCATTGTGAGCCAGATGCGACAACAGGCAAAGCCTCCATCTTGCTTTCGAATGAATACCAAATCTTTGCTGTCTTTGATTCCTTTCTCTTTTTACTTTTGTTGGCACGGTAAACACATAGTGCATTAGTAAGCAATGCAAAACCACTCTATATCCAGAAACAGTCAGAGTTTGTCACTTTGATCAAGAACAGTTTTACCCAATGGTGAAGGATCTTAGGCTTTCAACTCACTGAACTGCCCACTTATAGAGACTGTTCTGTCATCGTGCAACGATTTGAATTCCTTTTACATTTGTACTTCTAGCTAAATACAGTAGAATGCTTTTACTGGGTTTGAGATCAAGGTGCTAAACTTTTCTAGGCATGGGATCGTCTATAGATAGACAGCAAGTGGCTGTGCTTATTTGAACTGAGGTTGAGAAGTCATTTGTTTGTTTAAAAATAAAGCCGAAATGCAGAGCTGCATACGACCACAAACAATCATAAACGTATTAGATGTCTTACCTGCCCTAAGGATATATCATGTTCTATAGGCATATATATATGTGCACTTGACTTATAAATACAGTTCATACTCAGAATTGGGTTTTTTAAAGTGTTCACATTATTAACACCACTATAAAATGCAACTATTACCAGAAAGTTATCAAACTGGCCATAAGAGCAGTAGCTATTTTTTCACCTTTACCAAAGAACCAAGACCTTTTGATTCTGTTTACTTTTTCTCTTCACTGTTTCTCTCCGGATTGCATTGCCTTTCTTACTAATAACCCATAATTGCCCTGGTTTCAGTGGAGAGTGAAAACTCTTCTCTGATGAGCAGCATGAGCCGCTGGGAAGCAGCGTTTGCCGTTTAGCATTGTGGAGCTGTGTCCAGCCAGGCCTGGGCAAGAGCTGGGAGTCAGCAAGCGCTTCAAGCGTTAACATAATTGCAAGAATGTGAAAAATGAGGCGGCAGGGCTTCTGAGCAGAGCGAAAGGTCAGAGCGAGCCTCACACAAAACAACTGGCTGCAGGGACAGCCTCATTAGAGCAGTAAATCAGCTGCCCTCTTTCTTCATCCCTTCCTTTTTCATTCTCTCTCTCTCACTCCCTGTATCATTTAAAGAAACTAAAGGTATACTGTAGCTGAAGTGGCCATATTTGCTGTTCTTTGGACCTAACTGGACCGAGTCAGACCTGAGCACTTTACACCATACCGTAACTATTTTGGCCTGTATTGATCAGCCGTTACTGGATCTGGTGCACAGGAGTCGATAAGTGCTCTGTGGATTACAGGTCACTTGTACTTATGTACGTAAGATAATCAATAGGCAGTGCATTTCACTCCTCCTCTTTGCTTTCTCTTCCATTTCTAATGTGTATCCACTCAGCCCCACCTGAGAAACAACTAATATGAGGTGCAGTATAGTCTATAAAGTGGCACCAGTGGGCTGTTTTGTAGCTTATTTTTCTCAGGGCCATTATAAAATGTTATAATGTAACTATTAGCAGTGAGTATATACACAATTACTTATGTCTTCATTCGTGTAAAATCAAACAAAGTTCAAAAAAGACTTAGCGACACGGCTCATTTGTGTTTTGTCAGGTTCACGCAGACAATGATTAACTACTGCACAATGCATAATATACTATATGTTACTAAAACAGATGGGACTGACATTATTGATTTGCCTCCAGTATCTTATAGTTATTAACTTATAGTTAAAAGTGGCAATAATGACCAGTAATGAAACTGCAGTTGATATGAGTGAACGACAAAGACCTATGGGGCTGTGGTCAGGGATTTTTTTTATAACATTCGTCCGTCTACACTGTTTAATTGAAGCCTCTCTTCTCCAGAAGCTCCATCAATAAATTTGACTGCATATGGGTGACAAAAGCTGGGATTGGACATCAGCAGTGTCGGACGGTATAAGGAATGTGGGACTGACTGAGCACCACTGCGTGATGAAATTCAGTGCAAACGATACATGCTTCCAGACACCCGCTGCCCAACAAAGAATTCCCAATCTGCTCAGTAGTATTATGTGTGGCAAACACAGTAAAGGAGACAAGCGAGTAATCTGAAACTCTGTCTTTAAAGAGTTTTTTGTTGCATTCATTTTCTAGAATCGTTTTGAGCTACAAGCAGATGATCGGTGAAGCACTATTATATACTATTATATACAAATAAATAACAGAGGAGAGATTGGATAGTTTTTTTTTTTTCATTTAGTGCTGGCATTTAGGTCGAGGGCTATGTGTAAGTCATTAGTGAGTTGTAGGCATAGAGTGACCTGAATGCTTGCTCAGACTTCGGCAGTCCAGTGGTGGATGAAAACACAAGCCTGCCTGTTATTGCTCCTGAGCTAGCAGAGTTAATATGTTTTTCATGTTACCAAGAGCTGGAAGAAAAATGCAATTAATCATAAGGGCTACTCTGTACTCTTAAATAGCTACTGGTTATGTCTGCTGCACTGCATGGATGGATACTGTTGTTGTATGCTCTGTGTGTGTGAAAGGGTGTTAATACTGAGCCTTAAAATTTATTTTTAAGTTAATGGTTTAAATGATTGGGATAAAATACAGAGTTAATTCAAGGTCCTAAGAAGACATTTATTTAAGTCAAACCTCATCAAAAGTGAAATTAGCCAGACTTAAACCTTCTTGACCACTTTTTTCTGATTGGTTCCTAGGTATTCATTAATTCCATACAATGATGTAGTTCTGCCCGAAACCATAATCACACTTAATCAGTCTATACTAGACCTGTATTTGCTTATTGCAAGTATACCACTAAATAATTATAGAAAAAAAAACACCCAAACCAGCAGAAGTGTCATACACAATTGAGTGAGGATGGAAGAAAAACAAAAGAAGGCAGAAGCATGAAAAACACCAAGCAATCACCAAACTGAAACATGGGCACGTTAAAGGATTATCACAAGAGAAAAATGTGAATCCAGACCTTGCAATATTCTACATTCCTACATGCATGGTTAAACGATTTACTAATATTTATTATATAATACACTTTATGATATATTCTTCAGCTTACATGGAATACACCAATATCAATGTTTAAACTGCATTATTTGAATTACAAGGATACACTTTGTGAAGATGCATCCCATAAGCGTATTGCCAGCTTTGCATATGCGTGTGTTCATCAGAATATTCTCCACTTTATCATGTGTGCTCACCTTGTTCGCTGCTGTTGTCTCCACTCTGTGAGGCATGTCCTCCGCTGGAGGGCCCTGGCGTGCCTGCTGAGTGCGTGGAGGTGGCGTCATCATGGTCTCTCCAGGATGCTGGGTTCTGGGGTCCGACAGAAGGGATCCATCCATCCACGTTCCCCATCCAAACCGCAAACCATGAGCAGAGCACAAGAATGAAGGGAGAGAGAGAGAGAGAGAAACAAAAACACATGAACATACTTGAAATGTGAGCAGAACACCAGTAAGACTCTGTAGTGCTGCATGGATCTGTTGGCCAGTCTGTTTCTTCCCTCCTTCAGTAACATACGGGATCAAGAGCTCCATTCTCATCTTTACTTTCATCACTGACTTGCAGTCTCTTTCCAAACAGGGCAGCTAACAGCTTAATTACAGCCTAAGAGTCCATCTCTGCTGTATTTAATGCACCGTCATATTCGAAGCAAGCTTTAAAAAACTGTCTAAACACATGTGGCGGAAATATGTCGAGTTAGTTTATACCGTAACCAGCTGAGACTTCCTTGTCAATTGAGAAATACATAGGGCTAAAAAGTCAGCACACAAACGTACACCACAAGTATCATTAATCTTTAACACTGTCAAGACAGAAAATAAGATATGAGAGGCAGTCTCAGTCTAATCTGGCAGTGACTGATCATGGATACAGATGCACATTCCCACACACGCTCAAGCTCACCATTACCTAATTCACACACTGTTTTTATTTATTTGTGTATTACTGTTACTAATTAATCCTGAAAAACTGGCACGTACCACACAGAGATAAATACCATGCACACAAACGCACACTATGAGGAGGAGGAGGAACGAGAAAAAATGGCCAGTTAGTCATTTCTCAGTGGCCTCTCCTCTTCACCCTTCCTGGTCATTCTCGTTGCCTGAGTGCTCAGCATAGGGAAACAGGATTTGTACTGTACAGGAAAGGCTTTATCTGTGCAGAATGAAGGCAGGCAAGAGGTGGAATTTCCTCTGCCACTCCAAGCAGAGAGGAACTTGCTGACCACGTCACCTCACACGCACACACACGAACACAAACGTATACAAAACAGCACACAATACAGTGTAGTCAACAAGTCACCTGTACTGCCCAAAAAAAGGTCCTAGAGTCAGGCTAGTTTCACTAATGTGGGCCAGACAGCGGCCTCCTGGAAAAGAGCCCAAGTCAAATAAACCCAGGCCTGCATCAAGACTTCCCACAAACCTCACCCCAGTACTCTGCTTTCTTTTATCCCATGTGTCACTCACTCGCATACAATTCTTCAGAAAAAAAGCAGCTCTGTAAAATACTGTGAGACAAAGAGCTGCCATGTGGTGTAAGCTCATTACAGAGCTGAACTCTTAATCTGAGAGCGAACGAGTGCCTGTCTAGCTGACTGCACAAACACGAAGAGAGGGAAAAGGACTAAGGTGTTTACTGACCAGCACTCCGGGTGCTAGCTCCACTGTAGCGGATCGCCCTGAGCATCTCAAGCATGACTATGTGCCAGGCCTGTGTATCCAATACATGAGTCCACTGTGGCATCTCAGTACCAGCTGTTCACCGAATGCAGTTTTTAAATACACTAAGCAGAGACAAAACAGCAATAACTCAACAGGACATAACCCTACGTTAGCCTTACAAAGGTGAAATATCAATGGAAATCTGGTTACTTCGTTGACACGGTGGTCAGAAGTGTGACTAAACAACATGGCCTTTATTTTAAGTTGCTCTTTTTGTCATTCTCAGTACCATCGGAGCAGTAGGAATGCCATTCATTCGGTCAGGGCACATTATGTCTCCAGAGTAAATACCATGAAAATGAAAAGAGTGGAGAGAAACAAGTAAAAAAAAAGTTTTGAAAAAAATCACTGTTTATAATGTAGTTCAGCTGAGCCAGACCTATGTACTTAGAATGGGTAGTTGTTGTTTTAAGGAAAGAAAATGACTGGTTCCACTTCCTGAGAGTGAAACACCCACTGTCGGCAAGGCAAGCCTCAAAAATACGTTCCAGCCACTACATCAAGCTGTTGCGTGACACTTCAAGCTGAAATTCAAAATTTTGAAATTTACTCACTGAGACATTTCAGTAACTGAGCAGTTTTTTTTAATTCTACACCGTACATCAGGGTTTCATTTTCTTACTGTACATGCTATGGATTTTGGGCCTAACGTACAAGTTCTCAAGTCAGCACGCAGCACAACAGGGCCGCCTAAGAACCAAACAATCTCCAACACACATGGTCTTTAACCCAAACAAACAAGAAGAACAGATTTCCTCCAGTCCTGTCTCAAAAACACAACAAATATCACTGGAGTCATATTAGGCAGCGTTAACTTTCCTCATTCAGCTCCGCAACTAAAGCAACAGCCGTTTTCCCCTGGTATGAATAATGCAGAGGGCTCTCTCTTTCCCTCATTCTGTGCCACAGTCTGAGGGAAGCTCGTCAGATATAGGCCTCGCAACACAACAAAACAGTTGTCAGGCCTCCCCAGAGTCCATTAAAGTTCAAACAAGCTGTAAAAAAAGAAGGGGAGACAGCGATAGAGATAGAGCATCACCCAAACGGCCATCGTCAACCTCGCTGAGAGCCCCAGCTTCCAGAAAAAAGAAATAAAATGACAATTTTCAAAAAACAGCAGAAAGATCAATCCATGTGACTACTCCCTGTACCTTGGGATAATTAGGATTCAAACATGCCTCACTCTATGCTTTTCCCTAATTGTGTTAAAGAGCACTGTTACCAGGAGGAGTAAAGCAGCAACACAGAGGTGCAGCACAATAGGCAGAGATGGAAAATAAGATACAAGGATGGCCCGTCTCCAGGGGCAGCTTCATCTATTCACTGGGGTTACAGACTCATGGCTGATAATGCAAGTTGTAATTAATATAAAAGCTGGAGACAATATGGGGAAGAGCTTGTAGAGGTGCAGGCCATAGGAGAACATCTGATCTTGAGCTATCCACCATTTCTCACTGACACACACCTGCCCTACTTATCATAAAAATAACTCATCCCCCTATTTCTCTCAATCAAACCTAAAATATCAAATAACACACATTTAACACTAGCACTGGCTCTGATTCCCAGGAAACCTGATGTACTTGCAGTAAATGCATGTAGGGACAGGACAGGCTTAAAACAGAGAGCAGCACATAAGACAATGCTTGCTATTGCTGGAAGAACTCCGAGATACATCACGTAGCCTGCTGACACACATTAAACATATCGCCCCATAAATCTTCAGCACCTGATGTTTCTTGATACATCCTGTGCTTAAGACTCCTCTTACATTTTTGTCGATTTAAAAACATAATTACATAGGAGCTTAGAAAGATTTTCAAGAATGGGCTCAGCGCTCAAAGCCATCAATTATCCGTCAAAAATAAAAATGATGTGTTAATTAAGTATCCAATAATTGACAGCTGATGGTGTATTAGCACCTGGTTTTATTTTCTGAGGTATGATATCGACTACTGTGCATGTTCAAAAGAACAGCATACGTACAAATGTTACATCCTACAGGTAACGGTAACCACAAATTGGAATTGGGAAGTTAACGTCAGCAGGCTTAACAAAATTCAACTAAATCTGAATGCTCCCGAACTTGCATAAATGCTGTTGTTTACACTTTTCACAAGGCTGAAATATAAATCACTGCACTCTGAGGTAGTGTATGTAGCATACTCAGTTAGACAGCAACAAGTGAGTGCGGCGCTCTCTTAGGGCTCATGGGGGAGGCCTGCCAACAGGCCTGAGCTCCTAACGCTAATCAAATAGGATATGTAGAGCCAGACATCATCCCATCACAAAACAGTTGTAAGGGGTGGTGAATGCTATCGTGCATTGCCTTGCTTGAAAGGGGAAATCCTATCGGACTACGTGTGCACGTGCTGCTTAATTTAGAAGACCCCCAGAACTAAGCAAATGCACGGTTCACTGGCTTTAGAAGCCCTGTAGGCTATATGTATGCAAACACAGCGGCCTGAAATAGTCTATCATGGAGCAAAGAGCATGTAAATAGTCCCCGTCAAAGAGAAATATGGCATTTTTAATTGATTCATAAATTGATTTGAATTCACTGCATGTGGCAAGCAGAAATATTATCACTCTGAGCATTATTTACTCCAAGTTTAAATTCAGAGAATGCACATCCGAAGCCATGACATGAAAATGCAATTGTATCTATGACTTGGATATAGAAGCGAAAAACACAAGCTGTAAGCAACAATGGAGAAACCTGAACCTGAGCAAATACACATCCCACAGTATTTTTACACACACCTCAAACTACACACAGGCAATGACTTTATTTCAGGGGCAATGGGAGGGAACGCTGCAGCTTAAGCATGTAGCTTTATTTTATTAGTATCTCCCATGTAGCAGCAGTCACAAAGACAAATTAATTAGCTCGGATAATATGCAGCAAGCATTAATTCATTCTCCCAGTATTAATTAAATGTGGCATAAAGAAAAGATTAATTCCATATTAATTAATATCTACTGCGTTAATTAGGACTGGTGATTAATAGATAGTCAGATAACTTGGATTGCTTGCATTTGATTTGGATTCAGGATGTTCAAGGATTGTATTGTTTTTCTCAACGAGAAGGGGCTTAGGAGAGCGTCGAGTTGGACTTGCGTAATTTGAAACGTGAACAGTAACTGGGAGCAAACTAGCAAAAATGTATGTGAGCTCAGCTCCTAGGAAAAGCACCAAATCTGATATAGTGCGTTAGTTTAGCCTAAATAAAAGTGGGCTTATTATGCCCTGTGTCAGGTAGACCAGGGCGCGTGAGAGGCACAAAATGAGCGCTACTAGTACAGCGGGCTGTCTCCTTTATGGTGAAGAGCCTCATCATCCCCAGCAACCAGCATTCACCAAATGAGCTGTAGCCCCGGGCTATATATTAAAAATGCATAGCAAAGCAACCAAAAATGGACGGTAGACATTCTAACTAAGTCGATTAGCATATCTAACTATCACACTGCCTGCTTCAGTCCAAATAAAAGTGGGGGATATTGGTGAATAATAGAACAAAAGCAAACAAACAAAAAAGACGAATTGTGTTTTTTAAAAAAACAAGTCGTTCTTTCCAGTTGATTTCGCGTAATGCTGACATTTCTGAATCTTTTCAAACTTTTTTAAAACTGCAAATTATCTGACATTTTTAATATTGTCCGGCGCGTGTGTGTATTCACCTGAAGCCTTGGTCAGTAGTTTTGACTAGACACGTGTTGGATCCTAAATCCGATTTGAATACACAAATATTTACTTGTGTTGTAAAAAAAAAATACATCCCAAATTTAAACACTTTAGATAATTAATACAAGCTACTACATTGCATTATTATCATTCATAATAATTTTGAACTTTAATATACGCAAAATATACCAGCATTATGATGGTCTAGGACCAAATAAGCACGGTCAAACTTCAGCTCTAATAGAAGCAAGGGCTCAACTTAGCAGTTGTAAAATGTCACCGCTGTGCAAGGAGAGAAATAAATCGCTCAGACCTAAAACAACTAATGAGGTGGAGGGTGTAAATGACCACAGACTGACTGATCTTTTTTTTATAAACCTGTGTCCCTAATTATCAAAAGTATATTCCTAACAAGTAGCTCCAGCGCCACAAGCAGTGTGTGTGTGTGTGTGTGTGTATGTGTGTGTGTGTGTGTGTGTGTGTGTGTGTGTGTGTGTGTGTGTGTGTTTTCAAAGCATGGAAATGGCACGCAATCAGTGGAATGGTTCATGAACTAACACTATGATACAAGGAACAATATCGTGGAGATTATAATTCAACATAGAATATACATATAACTGTAGAATACAAGACCATAATATATAAATAAAATATCGACTATAGTAACATGCATTCATATTAGCATTATTTAGTTCAGTTAAACAGAAACACTGCCGGACGAGAGGACGAAAAGTCATTGTGGTGTAGCAGTATGTGATATAAGAAAGTGATTAATGTGATTTAAATCTTTAAACTAGCTACCCAGATTAATTGACAATCCCAGCTAAAATAGCTTTCGTGCTAGCTAGCATATGTTAGCTATCTATTTTTTCTGCCCCCTTGATTAAACACTGCATTTACAGATTGTACAGTAGTATTTAATTTGTACTGATTTAAAGTTTGTGTGTTAGGAGTCATTAATTAATGGCAATAAATCAGATTTCAAATTGTGTCAGTCGAGTAAACTGCTTTCTGAACGCTGCTAAGCAGATAAGATAATAAGATATAAAGTACTACTGTTCATACTCATGCTTAGAATTAGACTTGCTCTACCACATTGTGCTGATCTTGCAAAGTTGTGTGTGTGTTGTTTACAGTGGTTTGGTGTATGTTTGAACTGACTTATTCTCATGATCTGACTTTCTTGTGACTAGCCTCTGATGGACAATGGTGGCCAGATGATGGCACAAACAACACGTGTCTAACAGAATGGTGCTATTGTTCAAACACTGGGTTCATTTTGCAGGAGAAGAAATACAAATGTCATCATCAAACAGACAAGACACACACACACACACACACACACACACACACACACACACACACACACACATATATATATATATATATATATATATA
>JAUZST010000945.1:237712-254571 GCA_034779995.1 Parotocinclus haroldoi | reverse complement strand
CTTATTTATGCCCAGATACAAATAGTACCCATTCTTATTTATGCCCAGATACAAATAGTACCCATTCTTATTTATGCTCAGATACAAATAGTACCCTTTCTTATTTATGCCCAGATACAAATAGTACCCTTTCTTATTTATGCCCAGATACAAATATTACCCGTTCTTATTTATGCTCAGATACAAATAGTACCCATTCTTATTTATGCCCAGATACAAATAGTACCCTTTCTTATTTATGCCCAGATACAAATAGTACCCGTTCTTATTTATGCCCAGATACAAATAGTACCCTTTCTTATTTATGCCCAGATACAAATAGTACTCATTCTTATTTATGCTCAGATACAAATAGTACCCTTTCTTATTTATGCCCAGATACAAATAGTACCCATTCTTATTTATGCCCAGATACAAATAGTACTCATTCTTATTTATGCCCATACACAAAAAATACATGTTCTTATTTACAACAAGACACAAATAGTATCTGATCATATTCATACACGGAAAAAGTTCCTGTTGTACCAATTATTATTTGTGTTCAAACACAGACAACATTTTTATACATACAGTATAATCTGTTTAAGCATCTTTTCATTTATAATAAAGATTCCCTACTTATCCGGTATGTTATTTCCACTAGTCTTGACCTTCTTTAGAATGTATCTAGAATAACTAATTATATAGGACTAATAAATTCTAATCCTGTAATGTATTAGAAATGTCATGTTAATCCATAAGCGCTATTAAAACTCATTCAGGTGTAGTTTAGTGTATAACAGGTGGGAGCTCTGATTTTGAAACACACTGAAGCCATATTTCCACCTTGCTAATTTGTGGTTGCCTCTCTGTATGCACACTCTCCCTAATGAGTGAAATTGCTTATGAAAGGAATCTCTGTTAGACGGTGAAAAGATTAATGCACTCTGACAACATGTCTTTCCTTGAGGTGCTTTAGTAGGCTATGGCAGGAGTGTGATGTAACATTCACAGATCTCTCTCTTCCTCTGCTTCACCATCTCTAAGGGAGTTCAGGTGACAAAGTCATTTGGATTACACTGAATTGCAAAGTTTTCATGAAATGACCAGGCACTAAGCATGCACTATGTAAATAGGCTAGTTTTGATTTATCAGAACAAAATGTCCTATTTATAAAACTATTGGAGGACTTGGTGCCAGGTCCAGATGTTATGTCATGTCTGTTTCATCATTGGCCTCCTTTGATGGGCAACACTACGAAATGCTGTCTGCTGTTACAAATATACATATATTAATATGTATATAAATCTTCATACAAGCAGAACTAGGATTTGACTTCACATATCAGTTGTAGTACCATTGTGTCATGTCGGATAAAACGTTTTAAATAATAATCATTCATATTCATATTCAATAAATTATTTTGTATATGAATATTCCTGTAATTTTCTGTGGTCTAACTGGACAAATTCTGGGTAAAATATAGTCTAGTGTGGTGAGAAGATGCGATACAGACATTGCTAAATATGTAAAATAATAAGAATATGTAACATATTAGAGAGCTTGGTTATTAGTACAGTACAGTACTACAGATACAATATATAATCTGTCATAAGCAAACGATCTGTTGAGGATGCTGCCTGGAAGGATACGTCAATATATTCCACAATCCATAAATTATATTTTTGCCGGAATGTTACTTAAAGATTAGTGGCCAGTTGCAGGTCTTAAAACAGTCTTGATTGATTAGCTAACTATTTCATTCACTCCACACTGAGGCGCATTGATCTCAGCATAGTGCCACAAGGCCAACACTGGTGAGGCCAGTGTTAAACGAAGGCCAAGGTTAGTAGCCCATAAAGCTGGTTTAATTTCCTTTTTAGTATAATATAAAAATCAATACAGCAAAATAGAAAATGGCTGCCCCCAAAATTGAAATCAGCGACAGACTCAGACAAAAAATATGGTGGTTTCTTCTACATGAAGGTTATGGAAACACGTTATACATGTATTAAAAATGCATGTAAATAGTTTATGAATGACTAAGATTAGGGAAAGCATTAGCATTTGTTCATCTACAACTTTAATTTATTTGACATTTAATCAAACTGTCTGATTGCTATTGCTTATTTGAATTTACACATTTGAGTTTAGGATCAATGACTCGGTCACTTAATTAGTTATGTGGATAACTAAAGATTCATTATTGTTTTTAACAAGTATATATGAGACTGAAAGGTAGTACTTAATATAGTAATTTAGAAAAATGGCAATGTATGTCCAAATCTCTGTTTGCAAAGAACATTTCCATACTGTAAGTCATTTATATTTCTTTCTTTCTTTATATTTATATTTATATTTATAAGCAGCTTTACAATGTTATATTATCTTAAAAGGCCAATCCCAAATTAAGCAAGCCTAGTGCGACAGTGGAAAGGAAAAAAATCCCTGAATAAAGAAGGAAGAAGCCTTGGGAGGAACAAGACTCAAAAAGAGACCCGTCCTCCTAGATGTTCATTGGAATAATTAATTTGTAGTAATAGTAGGTCTCTTCTGCGTGCAGAATGTCAAGAGAACTTGACAATTTGCGTACACTGAGCCCATAAGCTCTCTGATTTTGCACATTTCCTCAGTCTATCAGCTAAAGGTTTGCTAAATAGTTGTGAATTAATTTTCTGTAGTATCTGCCAGATAACAGAGCACATTCTTTCATTATTTTTTTTCTCCAAAATCAACACAGCGTAAAATCACTGCTGTTCTGTAGTAACAGAATCATCCAGGACCTATGAAGCGTAGATTGAATTTCCCCATTCAATTTTGTAACTTCAATGAGACCGGTGTAAGAAAAGCTAGAGATGTTATTGAGACAAAACCACTAATGACTCATTTCTCTGTAAGGTGTGCATAATCATCATTACTTTGTTATAGGTTGTGATCTCAGGGAATATGAGAGCGCATTGAAAGCAAATGAGCTTTGGCCAATGCTGATGATTTCATTGCAGGGGCTTGGTACTAATGATCCCAGAATAACAGTGAACATATTGGGCTTTCACTCAAAATCAGGTCAGTAGTTCGTCTTCTGTGCAGCTGTACACAACCAGGAACCTGGAACAGAGGTCTTAATAATTGTCCACAGAGGTTGCCTCTCTTGGCTTACACTTGCATGAGGATGAGTGCTTGAGCATGGGCAGCCCCCTAATTACTGCTATTAGTAATAAATGGGAGTATTTAAATGTACATGCTGGTTAACTTGTACAATTGTAAAATAACTATAGAATTGCAGACAAATGAAAATGTAAGACAGTTTGAACCACATGTTCATTGCTCTTTTGTCTTGTGTTTGGCTCAGTATCTGATTGAGTGCAACTTTTTTTTTTTTAAAAAACAAAATTGAACTCCAATTTCCGCTGCAAAGATGACTGCTCATCCTGTTCCTGCCATCTGCCAAGCTGTGAGTGGAAGTGAGAAAGAAAAATCTGTTTAAAATGCTCCATTGTGTTATGAAGATATAATTGTTCCCCCATAGCTCCAAAACAAAGAACAATCAAACTATGTGTTTATTTTTAATTTCCGCATGCATGTTTTATCTCAACATATGCCTTTGTAGGAGGGTATTTGGAAGGGGGAAGAGAATAATGCTGCTGCTGAGAGGAAGAGAGCTGGGAGGAACATTATCATAGTCTTACATTTCTGCCTGCATATTATCGTCATTCATAAGCTTAGCCCTGGTGCAAAACGACTCGGGAGCACAGATAATGTTCCTGCATGGCTGAGGCCAGGTTGGAGGCTGTCAAATCCCCAGACAGAATAAATGACAGGGCTCTGCGGCACAGCCTCAGAGGCATATTACTGCTCCCAAACACGCAATGAAATATCATTTTGTCAGAGGCACACGGGTTTCAGCCACCACTGTCTAATACGTGCATTGATTAATTGTACGAATGGATCAACATTATGTCCTTCCATGGTGCCTCTTAATTGTCTTTGCCCCTCCACCCAGCTCATCGCTCTTAGTGTAATGATGGGCCGTCTGGTGAGCAAAGAACATGTGTGTGCCCTCCCCAGGTTAAAGGACCCCCCTTCCCAAACAGAACTCTCAGCCTCACCCCCTGGCATATCCGATATATATACCCATTCCACTTCTTCTATATGCCAGCACCCCACTTCCCCTACACCGCTGCTTTTGACTCACCTCTCATGTTTATGACCACACCAGGCTGGCTGTTAGTGTTAATGTATGTAGATTTCATTTCTGATGAGTGATCATTTGACTGCTCATTTTTGCCAAGATTTATAGCATGCTTTCTATCTCTTGACTGCAGTCCCACACTTATCTGTAATGAAAGGGAGAAAGACATTAATCAGGTTTTGTCAGCGACCCTGACTGAGACATTAAATGCATTGTACAGGGTGAGTAAACATGCTCGACATCCCTTTCTACCTCACCAGATCAACCAAGACAAGAAAAAACGTCCCTCGTTATATTTACTATAATTTCACATCTGCTGTTTTTGAAGCAATGTACCATGAGGCCCTAGGCTGTGCTAAATCTGTGTATAAATTCAACTGATTTGTGACTGGAGTAACTAATTCCTTGAGTACACTTTAGAAAAACAAGCACTGAGCCCTGAAATTGCACCTCCATAAAGGCTTTAAATTACTGAGTACAGAATCAAGAACTTGCCTGATGTGCAGCAGCGGTGACCGCATTATAGAGAGCGACAGTGCTCCCTGAGATTGAGTCAATAAAACCCAAGATGACTGAGCCATATACTCAAACAAAATTAAAGGGAGAGGAGATAGAGACAGGGTGAGAGATATGACGAGGGGAATGAGAAGCTGCACACATCTCATTTCACCCTTTTAAATACGAGGATGCTTGAGAGAAGAGCCTAAGCCAGAATATTGGCTCTCTGGAGGGGCACTATGGAAAGCAATGCTATGGCCAACTATTCCTTTGAAATGCTCCTGGTGATATCAGCACAGCTTGGTCAACAGCCTTTAAGGAACACATGACGACTCAGCTGTTTCAAAAACATTGAGTGAAATGATATTGCCTCATTATCAGAGATAATGTTTTGCATGCTTAGCATGTTTAGTTGGACATATTTAGTTGGACATATATAACTTTATACCATGTAAATAACTAAAGATCTCCCTTTCTGCAAAAATCACATACATCCCTACACTGTGCAAATTAATTATAAGGTGGGGCTGATCAAGCTCAAATATTGCAATGCTGTGTAATCAAGTTTTGCTCTTACTTACAAGCATTATTCCAATTAATTAAAGATAAGAATACTTAATTAGAAATAGCAAAAAGTAGTGCTAACTCAGCTTGTTGTTTTCAAATTACGATTATTTTCTTCATAATTAACTATATATATATAGGTACTGCTGCCTCTCAGCAAGAAGGTCCTAGATTCAATCCCAGCAAGGTGGAGCGGCCTGGGTCCTTTCTGTGTGAAGTTTGCATGTCCTCCCCGAGTCTGTGTGGGTTTACTCCGTGTAATCCTGTTTCCTCCCGCAGTTTAAAGACATGCGTGTCAGGTTAATTGGTGTCCCTAAAGTGGCCCTTAGTTTATAACTGTGTGTGTCTGTGTGCCCTATGAGGTGTGTGGACTAAGCGGAAAATCATGGATAGAAATATATCTATATAATATAATATTACATATATATTATACAGTAAATAAGCAAAGCAAAAAGGTTATCTAAACCAATGGGAGCCCCTGATCAAATATTACTTTTTGTTGATTTGCTTAATAAAAGAAAACTGACAAAACCTGTCATCTTCACATTTAAAATCATACACATTAAAACATAAGGGAAATATATAACAAACTGTCAGGCATATGACTATTGTAGTACCTCAAAAATGTAATGGTTTATTTAAGTTTGCATAGGTATAGGTGTTGATTTTCTCTGTAAAGAGAAACATGTTAAAATAGTAGCCTGTTATCAAATACATTACAGATGCTATAGACAGCATGAAGCTTACAAAACACTGAATCCCTTTTTAATTTCTCTTAAATCTATTAAACTGTAATACCAAAGTTTTATTTAAAATTCAGTTGTAATTGTCTGCTGGTCTTATAGGGCTTTCTGTAGATGTTTCATGAACAGGCATTCTACACTCTTGTGACTTCAAGTCTGTAAACAGCATCTCCTCTGGGTTTGAATTCCAAATCATGAGGATAAGTAGTGGTAAAACAAATTACTTTGCTTTGGAGTTGTCCATATAATACTAACATTATAGAATTCCCTCTTTTCTAAGCAGGCATTGCAAAACTGTATTAGAAATTGGGACTGATCAGTAATCACACGACCTCCTGTAATTTCTTTTAGTTCAGGTGTGCTGTGCTTAGGACTGGATTAGTGTTATGTGTTAGTCAGATATAGGTGAATGAGTTTACAGTAGTAACAAGAGTCTGCAGGGAGAACTGGGAAATGACCATGACAATGCAAATGCGGGATCACCCAGAGAGAGGTTCACTAATAGCAACCTCTCACACTGTTAGTGGTATATTCTTATAACTCAAGCATGTGGAGCAACAGCAGGGACGCTGTTCGAAATGGAGTATTACTAAAATACCGGTAACGCTTTGAAATCAATTTGCTTAAACTGGCCACTGACCTGGAGACATAAACACAGACGGAAATGTGATACATTTATCAACTGGTGATTTTTGTCTTACTAAAATCAGGGCAATTTAATAACAACATTTACACACTGATTCAAATACAATCTGACCTCAGAATTCAAATTCTTCTTCTATTGATCAATTTGGACATCAAATTAGCAAATTCGTACAAAAAATTCAACTTTGACCATCAACACCTTAAATAAAACACACAAAGTTGCAATCTTTCAACCACAATGCAAGTAATTCAGTCTAGTCGGTGGTGTGATTTCACCGTACGGTATGCCGGTGCCCAAAAGAATAGGCAAGATTAGTTTGTGATCATAGGCATATTATGTATATTTTATATTTAATATTATATTATTATATTATGAGTATGTATATTATATTATATTAGTATTTAAGTGTGATTTCAGAATTCCTCACAGTCTTGGCTTAGCTTCCCCAGTGAAACCATGTTTGCCTCAGTGGTTATAAAGTCACTTATCTCACTTATCTTTATATTTCCCTTATTTTGTTTTATAACACTTTAGGTTTTTTATATAATGTCTTTATTGGTTTTATACATTTGGGGATTGGAAGCTGAGTAATCCTGTTTACATGATGTCTTAATGGGAAATTCAATTCGGACTTCGACCAAATTTGAACAACCTTCTGGAACCACTTAAAGGTCAAATTCCATAGGTTCCACTTTATAGTATATAACCCTAGGAAGGGGGCTTTCACAATTTACAAGGCATGCAGTATGCAGTTCATTAACACTGGTTTCTCTAAGTGAAATAAAAAACCATTACAAATGCAGCCCATGCAAACCAAATTTTTCATTAGGTTTTTATGAGAAGTTTTACAGGAATTTGAAATAGAGTGAAAATTCAAATCAATTCAATTTCAGTATGTAAAACAAAAGTGTGTGCTATAAATGTAATAACTATTGATTTAAAGACTATAAACTTTGTTCATTAGAGGGTATAATATTGGAAGTATACCTAAAAGTGTCACTTTTATGGGGACTGGATTGGAAGATATGATTTGAAAAGGATGTGATTATATTCCAAATTTGTCCTGCAGCATTTTCAGGGAGCTCGTAAAGAGCTGAAATTGAATATGATGCCTTCAGTCAGTTTAATTGAATTTTAATTGCCACTTTGGGCAGAAGGCTTAGTTCAGATCAATGAAATATTAAAGATTGGTGGTTTCCGTGTGCAATGTTCTTCCGTAATCAGCTGCGTGGCAAACTTGTTTGGCTTGTTTTTTTTGGAGTTTGGGTTAAAGGTATGTTTGTCAACCCATTAGAACTTCTTATAGCAGCAAGTGGGTAAATAAGATGGAAAGAACAAGCGTTGGATTCCATTAATTAAGAAGCCAGGGAAGAAGAGCCGGTCACCTTCAGAGCCAGGCCTTTAATGTGGCAGAGCTATAAATATTTTGAAATGTCACACCTTGACAAGCGAGTATCAGGCCAGAACTGTGTTATAAATCAGCGGCTGAGAAAGACCAAGTAGGAAAAGATGGCTCTTTGGTATTTTAGAAATAATTACTAATACAAAAAGGCTAATGTAAAAGCCTATAAATTACGCTAAAAGGGACTATTAGGAGATTATTAGTTTATAAAGCTATGTTCTGGTCCTTGAAAATTACCCTTACGGAATATTGCCGATCTTTCAACCACTATAAATTATGAAAATCCAAATTATTTTGCACAATATTGCTGAAGCTTACGATTTATATCGGGTTAATTGATTGAGCTAACTTTTTGCTTTTCTTAAGAGCTTTTACAATGATGGTGGTTATAAGTTTTGTGCTAAACACCAACTTAAACTGTTATGTTTCAGAATTTGTTCTTTACCAAGCTGTTAAATGTCCCTGGGTGTCCAAGATACTTAAATCACACTTGCTTATATGGCAATTTAGTGCTGATATTTTACAGAGAACATAGTTGAGCTCAGTCAGTTCAGTATCAAGGCCACGGTCCAGTGTGCGCTATTGATCTAGTGTTGCTCTGCTTTAATCCTGTAGTACAATCAGACGGGATTTATGCCTCCTTCCTAGGAACTGATGGGAGACTGAGAAATGCTATCAGTCACACTGAGGCCCATAAAAGTCTAAATTGAATATCAGATTGAACCACTGATGGATATCGTCCCACTCTAATTCCCAAGCTCCAACACAGATGAAGGTGTTGCTCACATGACTGCAAACCAGACAGCTCAGTTAGCTGTGAGATTCTCTATTTTGTATAGTAATACGAGCACAGAAACAGAAAGGAGCTTAGAATGGATGGGAACTCCTGGCACAGTCTGCCAAGTTAACCCTCGTGTTGAGCAATCCTAAGAAAATGTTAGCATAATGGAATTTCAGGCAAATACGTAATTCATGGCATGAAAACTACTTTGTAATCCTAATGTAAGTGTTTAAACATAAGGCTTCTTAGAGTCATTGTGGGTTTATTTATAATGTGAGGATAGTTCTCCTCCGAGACACAACGTGACAATGGCTGCTGTCATGTCCCTGTGCTGCGGTATGGGATCACGCTAATATCCTCCTTCTTACACGAGCTAAAATTGCTTGGCTAAAACTGTACATTATGAATCATCCATTGTCCGCAGTTTGCATTATCCCCCAAGAAATCCCAATCTGTGTCTGGGATCCTGTCTGACGGACACACCATTATTCACAAGGCGCCACTTCACCAGGCCGACAGCAGAACTGAACGTCAGTAAAAAGAATGCCTTAAGATTAATCCTCTTGCCATCCATGCACTTCCTTATGTGCGAGAAATAGAACATCCCTAGCCTTAATTCAAAACTTTATCATTCACCAACTAGGAAAATGGGATATTCTTATTCAGGGCTTGCATGCCAAAATGAGATGGAAGGGTTATGCGCTTGCTTTTGTTAAGGAAAAGCCAGAGCAATTTAGCAAAGTCAGCTTGTCTCTGCCCTTACAAGCATTATTCCCATCTCCAGAAAGGAACAAAACCTTCATCCTGATATGTTATACAAGCTCAGTAATGAGCTCCTGACTCCCTACAAATGCCCTTACTCTCCAGTCACTTTTCTCAACATGCTTTGAAAAATTGGGTTAATGGGAGACTCATGCTCGGCAAAGTTAAGCAAAACTTCTTGCGATAGCAAGTTTAGTAAAGGTCCATTTTACAACAGTATGAGCATGTACAGCAAGCTGTAATTTTCAGCTGTTTCAGATTTCTTTTTTGAGAAGTATTTCTGCTTCTCATTCTAAGATGTTTCGATTTGGATGTGTTGTCATTTCAAGTGGTTTCAAAGAATTTGAGCTGAGTTCCAGCAGGACGGTTATACATTCAGCATGTTATGCATCGTATTTATCACTGGGGTGTGATTTATTTCCATCAACGTGTTAATGAATAGATGGCACTGAGTGAAGAAATTAGCTGCAAGCAGATACCCTTTATTGTGTTGGTAGAGCATGTGTGACTATTTTTGCCACTTGTCAGTTTGTTCTGTTAAACATTTGATTGTTTACAACGATTCTGTCATTCATTTAGTGACCTCGGCCTGTAATTACTGCTCATAAATGGTTTCTTTTGGACTCAGCTTGAAGGAAAGTGCTAGAGTGTGCTAGGGTTCTATACACTGCTTCTTAAACACTGCTTATTTGAATCTCTGGAACTTGCTGCGTTTGAATATTCTTTTGACTAAGCATTTCAAGAAATATATTAGCCCAGGGTCTTCAAAGTGCAGCACAAGGGCCATTTGCTGTCCACGGAGCATCAAATTGCAGCACTTCTGTACTTAAGACCTATTACTACCATACATTAACAGTACATGTGCGACCTGCAAGACCACATTTTGGCTACTACTGCAGCCCATGTGATAAAAATGTTGAGAACTGCATTAACCTTATTGAGCATATGTGTGAGGTTAACCTCTCTACACTGAAGCAAACCTTCTCACAAACTTTACTGTTCTCGTAGGCAAAGCTCTAATAAAGCCATTAATTAATGCCAAAACCACAGATGGGCACCACTCAACAAACCTTCCTAAAGGACAATTGTGGTGGTTAAGTTCCTGACCAGAACATCCATTTTTTTCATTGTAATTTGTAATTTTCCATGTTATTATATACATTTTATATTGTCTTTATTTCTTTTGGCCATTTCCACTATGAAATCCATTGGGCTGCAAATGATGTATTTACATTCCAGTTGACATATATGACATTTAGCAGACTCCCTTATTCAAAGCTGATACAATCTTACAATTCAAGCAATTGTAAGTTAAGGGCCTTGCTTAAGGACCAAACTGTGGCAGCTTGGCAGAGGTGGGATTTGAATCCCTCAGGTCCATCAGGTTCAGAGTGCAGTACCTTCACTGATAGGCTACCACAGTCCCATGCAAGGTGCTACACAGAGTTATTATACATATATTTATTTCATTTATTCATATTCTAGCATGGAGAGCACAGGCGAGTGAGCCCTGGACAGGACGCCAGTCCATTGCAGAGCTGGGCTCCTGTACGGGCCATGTTATTATTTTTGTTTTTGTTAATAATATTTTTTCAATATTGCAAAAATGTGTCATCATTTACAAATGTATTTTTAAAAATGCTCTAAACACACAGATCATGACAGATTACATGAATCGTCTAGGAGCCGAAACTTCCTAGTTCAGCTTGTTTAAAAAAAAAACTTAATTAGGGGGTGAAAAGCAACCTCCGGACAGTCCAGCATTAAGACTTGGAATTCTAATCAAATAACTGCAGCTAACAGCCTTAAAAAAAACAACTTTGTGCTGGCTGATGAACTTTTGGCCCCTTTGTACTGTATATATTGTGAGTATACTGGTGCAGATTGTTCAGTGCAAGTGTTCACTGGGATTTTCTCTGGGACATGTCGAAGCAGCAACTGGGAAGTTGCGGTGCACTCGGTCTAAATTGGCAGCTGGCAGGCAAATGAATTCAGTGTGAAGTGAACCCACAGAAGTGCTGGTTCCTGCTGCTCAGGCAACAAAGGGCCTCCGTGCAAGACATCTGCTGCTCTGTTATCAGAATACATTTAGTCACGTGCCCCAGGCTCGGCCCCTGCTCCTCCATTATGTCAGCTGGGAGCCCGATTCTCCCTCTCTTTCTCTCTCTCTCCTTTCTCTTTTCTCCCTCCAAGGGCATTTTCAAATCTCTTGTTCTCACTCATTTACCGCTGTAATCCTTCCCCTTTTGCCTCCTCTATTTAGAGAGTTTAGGGCTGGCAGATAACCCACTGCCTGCCTGCCTGCTATCTATGGATCCTTACGTGCGAAGCCAGTGTGAATGATCACAAGTGGGCCTGAGGAAATGCAGCGCAGAATCTTAATGAGTTAGTCTCACAGAGGCAAAAGTAAATTGAGCTTACCACCATGATAAATTAACCTAATGAATGCAATTGTTCTGTGGCACGCTAGCTTGGGTTGGTGCCAGATGGTCGATACTTAGCACCCACAATTTTTTTTTCTCATAACAGATAATAACCATTAATGTATGATTGAGCCCAATTTTCGAGCGCTAGCTTTGCCTTCATGTGAAATACTTTCCGATTAGCCATTTCTTTCACTGTTTTTCAATGTGTTGTTAAGTTTCAGAGAAAAACTTTTAGCAAGAAGTATATACCTACCCTAATAATTCTCTCTTTGCATTATTTGGGTTTGTTGCATTTCACAATTTTTTTTACCTTAATAGCAATTCGGGCCCGTACGTAACCTCAAAGTGGTACTCCATCGAGTATTTGGTTTGTCTTTGTCATGGCTCTAATTTGTTCACTCTTTAGAGAATCCAACAGCTGTAGAGTAATGATAGAGAGAATATGCGTCTAGCACACTTTTTAACTTTGCATATTCACTGTTTACTTAAGAGCTTAATCCTACAGAGGGCATAATTTAGTGAGGAGGCTTTATCCCTTTTTATCCTTCTCAACAGTGCAGAATAGAGTGTGCACAAGCTAGTTAGTTAAAAGGGAACCCCAGTTTGGGCAATTATCAAGAGTGAAAGTGGCACATGTCCAGATGTTCTCTGGATATCGGTGTCACCCTGGCATCAGGACCCCTCTCCCTACATATCCACTGGAGCAATTTGCCCAGTAATGACTCTTTCTGCCTGGGGCTCAGCCACATCTGTGCCTGCCTTCCTCTCTCTTCTGTCTGTATATCTCCATGCTTATATTCATCCCATCTTCAGCATGGATGTCGCTTATACGATACACTGCTGCCACATGCCATCGCTAACTTGCCTGCTTCTTATTTTCCAAGGAAAATGAACTGATATATAATAGGTGTTTGAATCGATTATCAATGGATCAATGTATTAGCAATAGGTTACGTGTTTTCATTGCATCTATAAATAACGTACATCTTTTTTTTCCAGATTTGTTTGGGTTTGTGCCCCATTATTTATTCCCCTGACATTTAGCAAACAGAAAATGTGTCAGTAATGTTGTGTGAGAACTGTGTTATTGGAAAAAATAGAAAAAGAGTTAACTAAAGCAGCACATCAGTATCAGCACATGTGGTGTGTTGTGAACAGACATGAGAATACATGCTACCTAACTTTCAATTCTGACCCATATATCACATTGACACCATCCCCCAGATAGAAAGCTCTACTTAACTCTCAATCTTTTTCCTGCTCTATCCCCCTTTCATTCACTGTCAGAGACCGCCAGTAAACATGCTTTGCTTTTGCATTGTCTTGTATTAAATACAATATTTCTTCCATTCCAAATTATATAGCCAGCATAACAACTGACAAAAGTGTGAAATCTTCCAAGTTTTTAGACACAATGTGTGACTCCACAAGTTTGTGCAGCATCTGATGATCAGTGCTAACCATCTTTTTTGTTGTCGTTTATTTGTTGGCTAGATTTCACAATAATCCAAAGAGCACCTTGTGATCGCACTGTTTGGCCTTCCCTTGTTCAAGTGTCCCCATAAATGGCATTCAGCACTCTTTGATCTTCAAGTAGTTACTGCAAATATTGAAGGCATGTTATTATTATGTTATTATCCACTACTCACCAATAATATATTAATTTTAATATGATGTCATTTTGAAATATCCCATATTTTTTTGTGAGCACTATACTATTAAAGACATACACTGAATTTAATTTGATGCTAAATAGAAGCATTTTCACCAGTGGTTAAAGTCTTTGGGTACCCACTGTATTTTTATTTTGATTTTTTTATTGTTCATGTTCTATACATGCTTATGCTGGTCACGCCAGATCATATTTGCAATGTTATGTTATTCAACTGGGCAACTATTCTTGTACCCTGAACTTAGCACCAGTCCGTCTGGGTTGGGTAGCATTTCCTGTATAGAGAAAATAAACAGCTGTTGTTGAAATTATATGTTGATATTACCATAGTTGGCATTTTTTTTTTACGTTTTTTGCTACTGTAATGTAAAATGGTATTCTTACAAGAAAACTGCATGGAAATTATATGTAAATCTGTCATACTGCTAAAAATGGTGGAAGTGGAATGCTACCATCTACACAGCATCCAACATGTCACCCACCAGGGTTCTTCAGTTACAAGCACACATTAATGATCACACAAACTGTAGAATTAACATATAACAAGCACAATAGAATATAATGTACACCAGTTAAGCTAACTTGGAATGAGAGTGTGTCTCACAAAAGCATTTATTTTGCTGTACTTCTTTCCAGCACTAGAGCAGTATAGTAACTCTGTTCCTGTGCTCCTGTGATTCTGGCAGGATAAAGCTGTTACTAAAGCTAAGTCAATACTGAAAATACTGTTTTAGATAAATAGTATTTGCATATAAGCTATTCAGCAATATGTACTTCTCCATAGTGCATGGAAGTGTGCCAGATTTAAACTACAGGTGCTGCAGATCATGATTAGGTGAAAACAACACTACTTTTTAAATTTGTGTACTATACTGTATTGGTTGCGTACTACTTAGCCTTATTAAAGAGTTCCACCATGTTCAGCTATGTTGTCGGGTCCAGCACTGCACACACATGGAGTTGAACTAAGAGAATGATACACACATAAGCATACACACAGACAGCCCTCACACTCTGAGCACACACACACAGTGCTAGCTGGTGTGCTCACCCCCAGTCTTGTTTTCAGGTTCATTAAGCCCCAGTGCTCCACAGTTTGGTTGACAGGATGAGGAACAGTGGCAAGATCTCACCCTGCAGGTATCCATGGTGATCATTATTGGGGAAAAAGCCACCCTCGTTAGGGTCCTTGTTACAACTTCAGGGGGAACGGCTAATTAGGGAACAAGTACCGCTTGAAAATGAGTCTATTACACCTGTGGACTTTTGGTTTAAAATACCAACTGAATTTGTGCAAACTATCTTCACTGCCATGCCTTGCTCCTCCATTTATTCCATTTATTTAGCAGAAAAAGAGAGACTGGAGGCGCTAGAGAGAGAGAGAGAAATGTGAAGGACAGACACTGTCAGCCGTTTGAAAGGCTTTATGAAAATGATCATCCAATTAGCAGCTATGATCAAATCAGGCATGAGCCCTCTCTGGAAGGCTGGGTAATTTCATCTCTCGCATGTGGCGTAATTTCACCAAGCTCAAATGAACTCCTGAGAGAAAATTCAGTTAGTTTTCTCATCGCTGGTAATTATACTAATACATTGGAAATGCCTCTTACAAAATGCATGAGCCCTCTAAGCCACCTCATTAACATGATATAATTTTTGGCAGAATATGTATCAAACCTATTATCACTGTTCCTCTTGCATTTTCAGTCCACCCGTTGACCGAAGAACGTCTGATCAGTTGGAAAGGCAAAAAAAATGGTTTGCTATTTGCCCTTCTTGTAATGAAGTACAGCTCTTCATCAGCTGTCTCTTCCTCACACACATCATCTCTTTATCACCTTTCCTTCCAGTCCTGGGTTCTCTCTAAATGTATCCGTCAGGGACTTTTACGGCCTTAACGACAGCTCAGTACTCTCAGATATGTGTTTAGCACATTATTTAAAACAAATATTGATTCCTTTCGCTCGAGCATATACAGTGGATGAGTAGAACCGTGCCAGTGCTGAAAAGCAAATAAACCAAAATGTCAGAAAAGGCAGAAAAGTGGTGTGCTGAGGGAAGATTTGCTGGATTTGAGAGCTGTAAAATCAAGACAGATCTGATAGTATTTATGCCACTTAATGTAACTGCTGGGTTGGGGCTTTTGTTGAAACATGAGTTAGTTCCAGCGTTTAACCCTACAGAATTAATTTCTGCACCATGGCCAGGACCACTCCATCACTGGCCTCTTTAGGGAGAGACTCTAATGTCATTAACCGGGAGTTAATGAAATGCAAGGATACACTGCTCAGTTTTACAGATTGGGCAAAGGCAGGTGTAAATTGCTGTCTGCCCTTAGCCTGTGTGTCTGATAGGTGAATCATTAGAGAGCAGTCCAAAATCTTGGTTAAAACGGTATTAAATAATAAAGCATTTCTTTGACATTATAGGAAAAATTTTAACTCCAGACTCTCTTGTAGGTGTGTCATTGCAATGTGAACAGAAGCGTACATATCAATTTTGTGTCGGAGCGCTGCAGACCGCTTGTAACATATTCAGGAACTCAAATTGCTTACAGCTGCGTCGATAAAACTCACATTACCCTAACTAGTGAGCTAACTGGGTTGTTAGCATGCCACAAACTACAGTAATATCCTGCTTCAACTTGGCACTACGAGAGCTGACATTACTGAGCCTGTGCATCTTAAATACCCTCTTGCTATTGTAGTCTGCACAACAGCTAGCCCCGAGCCAGTCCGATTGGGTGAATACTTATTAGCATGTTCAGAGGAGGAGGAAAAAAAGAAAGGCAAGGAAAAGCAGAATAGATTTTAGTCGAGTCCTCTCAAACGTACATGTTCATTACAGATGGTGACTGCTAGGATGCAGACGAGGAAGCACCAGAAAAAAAACAGCCCATTGCCGGCAGCAGGGGGATTCAGAACATTAACACTATAATTTACATAAAATTACTTACATACTGCTGCAGTAATTGAATTTGTTTGACCAGTACTGTGCAACTGTGAGGAATAGATTCAGAAAGGCTCACGGGGGAGCGCTGCTTACTCTTCCAGATGGGCGACCTTCCCTCCGAATATTACCCTGAGAAAATGAACAATAGTCACACTATAAAAACCTGGATTTTATTTATGAACGTTTGCTCGTACACACACCTGACTTTCACCACACTCGCGTCCACCATCTTGGCTGGTACA
>JAUZST010000945.1:214550-234962 GCA_034779995.1 Parotocinclus haroldoi | reverse complement strand
TGTGTGTGTGTGTGTGTGTGTGTGTGTGTGTGTGTGTGTGTGTGTGTGTGTGTGTGTGTGTGTGTGTGTGTGCATGCCCATGCCCCAACTGGTCTAAAAACTGCCAAGTGAGAACATTGTGACATTCTGACAGTCGAGGCAAGCATCCCCCAGCAGGACCCATGGCCATTTTAATTGGCCTACTTCCGAACTGTAATTTTTTTAATTGCTTTGAGACACTGGGCTCTCCTAAAAAAATCAATGCAGATGTAATAATATCTGTAATTGTCTGCCACACTCTGGGGACACCACAAAAGCCTCGGATCAATGGAGGAGAGCAGGGAAGCTGTTAGGGTTAATTTTTTCTTTTCTCTCTGTAATGACAGGGAGATGAACGCTGCTGCCGCTTCGCCGGCCCAACTTCTGCATTTTCTATTGTCTTTGTGCGTCTTAATTGAGCCAAATGCAGTTACTTCGGTACTGGAGGCAGCAGAGCCTATGATTAATGAAGAAGCAAGTCACGGCACTGTGATAAAAAAGAAAAAAACACTTGAAAAAAAATATCAATCAATCTTTCTTGCCTCGCATTGTCCTCTCTATTAATTTCCCTCGAACTGGAAGATGCTTCTAAGGAAATTAGCATTTGACATTTGGCTTGCTGAAGCTTTGAGCTGCAGGGTTACTAATACTAATGACCGACCAGGTCATCACAGAGCATTGGATGTTATTGAATGCCGCAAGGTTGACTGGCCAGTGCATGCTACCTGTGATCAGGAAGTCACACTTGCATATAACAATTCTGAAATCAGTTGTGCTTGGCCCTTGCGTGCTTGCAGGGAACAGGGTTTGAAATGTGCCTTCCTCTGCCATCTCCAGAGACACGTGTCAGGACGAAGGATAAAAAGTTCACAGGTATTAGCCTCCCAGGGTCAGCCTGGCCTTTGACTAATTACCTCATTAAGCCTCACTTCAATATAGCCGACCTCTGCTGCATCACTATGGCTTGTTTCATGGAGCGGAGATGAGGAGATGGTGCTAAAAATGACCCTGTGCAGAACTGGACAAAGCTCAATCCTGAGATCCTAAACTCAGTACCAGGATTACTGTTTCTGTAGAATGTGGTTCAAGCACACTATTGTTTTCTTCTAAGATGCAGCTTAATTTCCATTCTTATCCACCACAGCTCATTTGAGCTATATGATTTTGTACTGTATTTGAACTGTTGATACATTATAACAATTTACTGATTAGCATAATTGTTTCACAGCCCTTATTAGGTTGCTGATGGTGAATCTGATTATAACATAGTCTATGTAAGCATTGGTCTTTTCACCTCCGTTGACATCCCTATCACTGTTAGTTGCTACAGAAATTTCTGTGCCTTATTAAGAATGTGATGGATATTCCCTCATTAGCGATTCAGTTCATTAGGGGAAGAAAAACATTAATGTTGTTTACAGCCATTGTTTGAGTCAGTTCTTTTGGTGCCCCACCGTTGAGCCCCCCCCCCTCCCTATTTCGTTTAAAATTAATTAATGTTTATATTTGAGAGCGTTGATATGGCTTGGTATTTCCAAGACACTGTAATTCCTCTGTGAAAAATTTGCCAATTACCATAAAACTTATGCATGATAATTATGGAACAATGAAATGTCAATAGTTCCCTGATTAATCCCTGAGAACACTGCCAAATGGTGTATGCAGCAACTTACTAATTGATAAGCAATTTCATTTATTCTTAATTACCGAAAGGCCCATTTTCTTGCCGTCATGATTAGACTTCCAAACCTACTTATCCACTCAGGGCTAATGCATTTACTGTATGAAGCCGTCTCTCCCCTCTCTCCTCTCGCTCCTGTATTGGAAGGTGCTCAAGACCCATTAGTCGTGCACAAGCATGTGTTTAAAGTGGCCCAGCTAAAGCTTAGCCAACAATGTTTCGTCCACAGAACCATGCACACATTCAGAACTGAAGTCCTTTATCTATGGCACAGAAGAATTTATATGCCAGGCTTAGATTTCAGAAATGTGTATGCCTCTTTTCTATCTCCTCCTCTCGGCTTCTATCTATAATGGATGAGCCTGCTAGGCTGGTTATTTCCAAAATCAGCATAGTGATACAGGAGTCTACCTTTTCAGATGTGGCCAAGAGCCAATGTCAAAGTCCTTCCCTTTTTCTCCCCTTTCCCCTTTGTCCTCCATTCTTGTTGCATTTTTCTAAAGAGAGGTCTGCCCTGCTCCAAACAGAGAGAGCTGCAGAGACAAGATTTCTCTAAGAGCACCCTCGGATGATTTTTCTCCGCCTTCCCCATTTGGTCACACCTCCTGCTCCTGAATAGTCACCTTTGAGAAGATTAACCCTTCCATTAAAAATGCTTAACCAGGGTCACACTATCGCTTTGATCTACCAGCTATGGAGAAATTATTAACAATTTCTAAGCCCTGTCATGTGATTTGTTTTTGCAAATTTGTAGAAATTATTCCTAATCCTATTATGTGGGCTAAGGAAAAACCTGTATCGAGTTTATGAGATTTTTGTTGAGGTAGGTGAGGATCAATGAGGCCTCCTGAATCTGGGTCCATTTGGAACTATGGGAATGACACCCCAGGTCTGTGGGGTCTCTAATCTCTCGATTGGGCCATCCACCTTTAAAGAAATGACTTTCCCCTTGTATTCTGGATGCCAGTTAGATAGTTTCACTCACAAGTAAAGTAAATAATAATTTACCTTAACCAAGTGTGAATAAATGGATGGAATAGATTAAATAGAGCTGGAATAATTGTATGCTTTATGTCATTATGCTTGGGTATGCAATATTTGACCACATACTTTTATATACTATATATATATATATATACAGCAAATACTCAGGAAAAAAAGAAAAAATTCCAATTCATCCAGCTCCTATCTCCCTTTCAGAGCCCGACACTTTGTAGAACAAAAGTCAGCATCTAAGTCCAAATCTCATTTGACAACGCGTAGCAGCCTGTGCTATTTTAGGTCCTTTGTGGTGCCAATCTTCCTATCTCTCCTGTGACATTTTTTCAAAGAAAGAGTAGATTTCCTAGAGACTCTGCCCTTTGCAACTTCCACAGTGTATTCTAGCCTATAGAACGCACACTCTCCTTCGCCATAATACAACAGCACCCAGCTTATACTCCACCACTGACCTAAGAAAAGGAAATTAAGACAGCGTATCATGCTAAGGTCAATTCAGAAAGGAACCCCCCCTACCCTTTTTTACAGATGCCTAATTCCCTGCAATAAAGAGTTTTCTGTGCTTGAATGTTCACCAAGTTTCTTATTTTAAGAAACCAATCGGCTGATATTTTCTGCTCCTAACTATAACCTTGGTGACCTGAAGTGAGGACTGCATGCTCTTAGACTTTATTTCTGTTTTAATAACAGTAGCTCTTTGCCATTTTACATAGGACAAAATCTGTTAATGAGAAATCAGATTAAATGCCTTATATTTCCTTACCTTGTCTGGACTCTGTAGAAGCCTATGCTCTTATAATGCCACACGTCTAACTTTCCCCTATCAGTTAGCTGGGCTCTTAGAGTTGGCCAAAGTCCAACATCATATTAATTTGCCATAGAGGCATTGGGTATCATGGCATGTTATTATTCAGACCGGGAAGCGAGGGGAAAGTCATTCTAAATAACACACTTCTAATTGGCTGTGTTTTGCAGTTAATTTCCATAAAGAGGCTCGGAAAAGTGTGACACTCTGGCAGGGTTTAGAAGCTGTGACTCTTCTCACTGTTAATCAATGAATACACTTTTGCCTGTGTCTCAAAGGGCAAAGGCAAACTCTGTTAAATAGGAAGGGCGGATACTATATCTTCACTAGAACTCAGCTGTAATTGTGTGGGTGTAAATTACAGCAGAAGTGGCCTTCAAGTCTTCAAAAAGTGTTTAACTTGGTGTTACTAAAATGCAGTGAATAAAGGAGGTGATCTGAAATGGCATAGTAAAACTGTAGACAATGTTTTGACTTTACAGTTGGATGGATACAAACCAAGTACTTTTTCAGGCTGATATATTATAATTTTCATTGAACATTGTTCTTTTAGCAGTGGGATCGGAAACAGATAGAAAAGAAAGATGTATATTTTGGACTTGAACCAAAAGAAGAACAAAGCAAACTTTTTTTATAATTATTGGAATTTGGTCTTAAAAATCTGCACTGATTGTTGCCTTGCCTACATACCTTGTGGGAGGGTTCGGATGGGTCAAAGGACGTGTAGTTTTTAGGGTGAGACAAACACTGAGGCACTGAGAGGAACTGGCTTTTGTCTGAGTTTTCTGAGCTCTGGTCTGTGTCTCTGCTGCAGGATGAGCTGGGGCAGAGTAGCTAATACACCATGCGTGATCCCGCTGCCATGATTTTCCAGCTGCCATTTACCGCTGAGGGCTAAGGGTGACTGAATAGAGGTGGTCTGAACAGGGGCAGCCTTCTCACTCATAGCCAGCAACTTACGTGGATTACTGAGGACCCTTCAGACCCTCCGAATCTCACCTCAACATCTCATCTCTACCATTTCAATTCAGATTAACCTCACAAATAGTTGCTCTGGTTGAGGAGTCTTAATTCGCCACCTTTTTTTGGAGAATTATTGCATTATTTTCTTTATTCTGCAAAGTGCAGTGCTTTCTCATTGAGATTCAGTTCAACATTAGGTCAGCTTTTCCAGATGAGTGATGCGACTTTGTAAGACAAACAGGCTGTGTACAAACTGACACTGTACGCTTTGCATTTTCAATCACCAGTAGCAGGTGAAAAGGCAAATGTAAAGAAAGCTGAAATCATATTGCATAAGCATTAGTTTCGAACACATTTGGGTTACCGCCACTTACACTCGTGAAAACTTGTTCCTGCTCCACAAAGCAGACACGGTTTGGCCTAGATGAAGATTATTTGTAAAGTAAAGCAGGCATTTTGAGACTGTTGACTACACGAGCCCCCTCTGGTCCACTTAAATGCTTTACAGAGAGAGAAAGGAGAGATGGAGGTGTCAAGTGGAGCTTTATGGGGGCAATTTAACATAATGGTCAAATAAATGCTGGACTTAAAAAACACCCATGAGCATCTCCCGCAACAGGAAGGCCATTACCATTTTTTTGAGTGACATTTTTGCAATGTTGTATAGATTTCATTGCACTTCTTTTAAATGCATGTATTACTTGTTTCAAATGAGTCTGTATTGTATTCACATTGACTGTGCAAAAAGTCTGCACCTAAGTATTGGCATTAAACACCATTACGCAAACACTAGGTTTTTTTTAATGGATAAATATATCGCAATCTGAAAAATGAGTCAAATAGGGGTGTGTAGCTGATATGACCTTTCCCTTAACAATACACCCTTGTAACTCTGAGCAAACGCCTGTAGTGGATTCTAGCTCAGATTTCCATTCTGTACTATCTGTGATCATTTTCAAGTTAAAGTACATAAGGATGTTGCTCTGCCTTATGTACATAAAGGGATTTTCTTCAGCTGAACCAACTCTAGTGAGAAAGGTGCCTCCCTGAGTGCCTCAAAAGAAAGCTTTACAAACAAATGCCACTTTAACTCCTGCATAGGTGTGGGTAAACAAAGTTGTTTCAGGTAACCGCATACCAAACTTTGTTTTCTACTCAGAGCACAAGTCTCATTCAGGTCAAGAGCTGGAAGGTGTTTGCTGAAGGAATGGTGCTTGCTTTGTTTGGCCCTTGGGCATTCTGTCAGGGGTTTGTGCTCAGGGTCAGAAGGCTGTCTCATTGTTAGCAAGCTGTCAGACCGCTCCACCAAGACTTTAAAACAGGTGCCACCGATTCAGCAGGCATACTGCAAACCAATTTATTACCTAGAGAGATAAAAGAATAGAGTTTTTTTTTAAATTGAATGTTAGTATTATAAATCAACTAACTGCTTTGGCATTGCTCATAATTTGAAAATAAATCCAAATCATTCTTAATATTGAACTAAACTCTGTGGGTTGTTGGGAAGAGATTTTTAATGACTGGTTATTCAGGTAGAACACAGATCACCTTATTTTAGTATTAATTCATTATTGTTTATTCATCACTATGGGAAAATATTCAGACGAACCTTTTTGGTGTGATTCATGGGATGTAATTTTAATTATTAGTAGACTTTTTAAAAGGTTTTTTTCATTCTCTTTATTAGACTGCAGAGACCTGAGATGACCTGCCCACCATATGCCTGTTGAGAGTGGTGATTGTTTATCTGCCCTGTTTGTTTCCATTTCATTGCTTGTTCTTTACTTCACACTGGCTCAATTGTGGGCTGGCAGCAAGACTTTGCTTTGCATGCTTCAATGAACATATGGTATGTAGATCTATGTTGTACATAACCAATATTGGGATGCCCACATGCTCATTTCCTTCTCTTTCTTCCTCCTTCTAAGCTTAACCCCAATCACAAAACACCCCATTCATATTTTTCGAATTTTTTTTTCGAAAGTGTTAATTGCCTGCTAGGGCTATGAAACGTCCACATAAATTTTAATTAACTAAATAGCAGTTATTTGCATAAAGTATTGACCACAGGTCCATCTTACTGGAAAAAGTATGCCAGCAGTCTTAGCAATTAGATGATGGTATACTAATTGTACTGTGCATTTGAAGTGATGTAAACTAAATGGAAAATTATTTCTATGGCACATTTACAATGAAGCATTGCCTCAAAGCACCTTTACAAATATCTAAGGACATAGCTTAGTGACTGTGGAAAGGGAAAACTCCCTAAATGTTGGAAATAAATGTAAATGTAAGGAGGAAACCTAGGGAAGCACAAGAACCAAAAGATATGTGTAATAAATAAAGTTATCTAATTAATAAGCTTATAGTAATAGTTTCAATAAACAGAGGATAGAAAAATATAGAGATATAGCATATGCTTATAAGACAACGGTACAGGGTGTCCCAGTTTAATAGATGTATTACTAACCAAAATAAATATATGGCTGTTTTCAGATTTATTTGAAGCACAAATAATTATATCAATTCAATGTCAGTACATGGGTGATGTGAAAAACATCACCGTGTATTAAATATATGAACTCGGGACTAGCTTTATTGAAGCTCATATAATAATTAACTACTTAATGTATTAACATACAGAATATGAGTGAGTGTTAACTTTATTTTGTCCAATAAACAGTTGCTGTAGGATCTGTGTGTCCTCAGTGAGGAAATTTAGTTGGTTTGGTATGCTCAGTCTACTAATAGTCAACTAATTCTTTAAAAGATCTCCAAATATTGTACTAACTGAACTAAATACTGAACTAAAGCAGCCAGATGCTTTGGAAATGCACTAACTGTGCAACGAGAGGATTCAGTTGAGGACTGAAAGCTGAAAGTTTCTGTGTTGAATGTTGCGATTAAAAAAAGACATCAGAGAGTCAGCCCATGTTACAAATCCACCCTGCAGCCCTCCTTTCCCCTTCTCAATCCCACCCCTATTTCAAGTGGTGGGAGTGCATGGCTAATTTACGAGCACGGGCGATGCCAACTTGTTCTCTGAGGAGGGCAGATTTTAACACCTCCAAATGCTTTAATGCATCCCAGCTGACCTTAATTATAAAAGCATGGCGCCTGCGAACCCCTGTTCCCCTCGAGAGGAGATGGGGTGTGAGTCTGGCTACCTGCTGCAAGCTCCTGGAACACAGCTCAATGTTAATAGTTGCATCCTGAGAAGAAATCAATAAACCTATAAAAGGTGATATCACAGTGTCTGGAAGCCCTCCACCTCTCTTCTCTTTCTGCATCACGTTCTTTCTTGATCTCTTGGCTCTTCCTCCCTGGAGGAAGGTGTTCTATAATAAAAAGAAACAGTGTTTTGTTTTGGTCAAAGCTTTGGTTGTTCAGAGGTATGTAGTGGAGATTGCACTCAGGTTCTGTTGAAAAGGCTTAGTTCATCATTCAGCAGAATTTTTTTAGATGGATCTCCATATCTCAAGAAGAGGCTGGAAAAGACAAGTAATATACTCTACCTACTGAGAGTGTATGGATACCCGACATCACTGCCCCGGTTGCAAAGTGGCCCATAACATTGAATTACGAGTGAGCACGAGGCCCATGCATGGCAAGGAACACCGAGACATCGTTGTGCTGATAAACTGCCCAGACAATAGATAACTTTTTATGTACCTCCTCATGCAGAGCACAAATATTATGACTTCTAGTACATGAATTAACTCCCTAGCCTGGGGGCTTCCTCTCAGCTGAGGTTAAGAGCTTCTTTAATTAAAGATCAATACTGTTTTGCCATATATTTTGCCTGCACTGGAGAGACGGAGGTGCTCATCTTCACGGGTAGGAACGAATTCAGGCATGCAGGCAGGAGTGATGGGCTGGCACTGGCAGAGAGGAAGTGCTGTGATGGTCTGCTGCAGACTCATATTTGGATACAATATCTTGGACAAACCTGGAGAGAGGAAGGTGAGAGATTGGCAGCTGAACTCGCTTTCACTGATTGCACCAGTTTCTATAAAATGCTTAGCTGAAGAAAACAGCTGTAGGACTTTTTTAGGTTGGTCGGACTGACTGGCATTGTTTGTGCATAAAGAGAAAACTGACACCAGATTTGGGCTAAGCAGAGCAGTTTGTCGGAGAGTCACTTATATTAGGCTGTGTGCATCAGCAAGTGCAGCTGTTTGGGAGCCCCTGCCTCCTGGCATCTTTACTTCCTGAACAGTCAAAGTTGGTCTCTGTATATAAGGGTGGAGCATCAGGGCTTGATCAAAAGCCGGGCCGTTCTCCAGAAGCACTCTTCGGGCCCTTGCTCAAAACACACCTTCAGACTCCAGGCTGCTAAATTTCCCTCAGATCTCACTAATCCACTCAGATTGTGTTTGACAGGACAGGGATCCTCCTGCTGTTTCCGAAGCCCCGCTCATTCTGGAGTATGGCTAATGAAAGTTGCCTCAAACCCATCCTAAGCAGCTTTCCAACATGGACAACTCGTTCTGGCTGGCTAATGAAGTATGATAATTGGCTCTAGTAAAGTTCCACCAATCAGTCTGCCTAAAAGTCCTAGAAAAGCTAAAAAAAAATAAAAGAATGCGGTATGATGTTTGTAATGCGGTTGCCTTTGTGCACAGCTCTCCTAACAAAATCACAGCATATATACACACATATGTATATATATATATATATACATATATATATACTGCTCACAAAAATTAGGGGATACTTCTAAATGAAATCTCCCCTAATTTTTGTGAGCAGTGTATATTCAACTCTGACACAGGGGTCCAGGGGGAGGTATTGTTTGTAGACACACATAAACTCAATACCCACGCACAAGGTGTGAGGTACGACTACAACAGGATCTAAATGCCCAGGCGCCTTGCTCTTGTTGACACTGGGCAGGCTTTGGTTTAGCCTGGCTGGGTCTCTTAACGCCCGTTGACCAGGCGCTTCTCTTCCTTTTGCCACACAAGAATAAGCCAGGTTAAACAGTTAAATGCCAGCAAATCCTGCACTGCCCTGTGGGAAATTTGCCTTTAATCCCAAACTTATAGGCACACAATCAAAGCCAAAAAGCCCAAGCAACAAATCTCATCTTCCCCCTCTGCACAATCTGTGGCCTCCTGGGAGAGCAGGGAGAGCGCGGGGGACAAGGCTGAGATGGATAAATACCTAAATGATGAGACAGTCTGGGGACGTGGGAGCAGTGTCTGGCTATGGCCGTTCACCTCCAATTTGGCAGCCGTACGAAAAAAGGCAATTGGACGGCAGCCCCCACACAGCAGCCAGTCCTTATTATTATGAGTTGAAGTGCAGCTTCAGGAATGATTAATGACAGTGTCAGGGCAAAAACAAAGCATGGTGCAAGTTATCTCGCGTCCACCTGCTCCAGCAGGCCGACTGGACAGCAATGGAAAAGGACCAGTGTGCAAGCCATGATAATGGGACAGAGAAAGGAAGAGAGAATAGCAAAAGATGGGGCAACCGAGACCGAACAGGGTGGAAACGTATGCAAATTCGAAACCACAAAAATCTATTTACAGAGACCGGGCGTTTTAATGAATACCTCGACAATACAACAGCACAACCGACGAACGTGGTGGGTTTTTTCTCCAGCATATTGTTAAGCAGAAACTATTTTTCATAATCTGACAAATTTTCATCCACAAGTTGGTGTGTGCGCAGGTCCGCGTGCACGGAAGTGGACGTAATACTCATCCAAGGTGTGAAACTCTGCAAGGACCGGTGTGTGATTGATTTGACACACCGAGTGGACTTTCGTGGTGTCTGTGTTTGTTACATGCAGGCGGACTGTCCCCCGCTGGATTGGTGTTGACATTTATAGGATGGTGTTGGAGGAGCGCTGGACGAGGCTCTAATTAGATGGAGACACATGGGGTGGATGAGCAACCAGACAGTGCCATCCAGCGGCAGATAAATGAATTCCTGCACGAAGGCAATTTCGCTTGTGTTCAGCCAAAATGGATCCATAGCAAACATGCTACGTGTTGTATCGTGTATGAAAATATTTCTCAGTCAAACTGTTACTATTTTTGTGGAAACCTTTGTAAGCAGACAGATGCACATTTTAAATAATTTTAGAGGGACGTTCACAGAACGACAAAAAGAGCTGATATTTTTAGTCTAGAGATTAAGTGTAAGTGTAGTATTAATAAGCTACACTAACACTAACACTAAAGTCCAAACCAGGATAGCGCGCGCGCGCGTGTGCGTGTGTGTGTGTATCAATCACACTGCTGCATCAGCACTAATGCGATAACGGTCTTTAAAGTTCAGATCTTGCAGTGCATTTGCGAGCCACTGTTCATCTTCGGTGTAATTTTGCAACCGAGGCTATTAAAGGCACAAAAGAGAGCTGGCATTTTACACTGCATGTGTATCTGTTTTAGAGAATCACATATTGCAGCCGCCACAAAACACCAGGAAATGAAAGTGAACCACCACTGCCACTGCTAATAATCGTTCAGAGCTTCAGAAAACGTCTCATGTTGGGAAACTGTCATCGAGTAGTTTACGCATAGCTCCCATTTTAAAAGCTGAAGTCCCATCAGAATGCAAGCACAGCAAGTTCAGGTTAGCACAATGGCTTCTGAAAATGTGGTCACTTAACGTCGTTAAGAAAACATGCACCTTCTATTTACTGGGTTTACACGGTTTCTTCCTTTGTTGTAAATAATCTTGTGAATGTGACTGCTCCCTGAATTTTTAAGTATGATTTTAAGTAAATGTTTTCTTAATTGTACTTAATTCTCTGAAAATCATTTGGATTGCACTGAAAGTTTTGCGACTAAGGACTTTCCAGAATTGTGACTATTTTATAGAAAATTCTTCTGATATTTTTGTACTTTTTAAAACATTATGTGTGAAAGGGCTAAATGGCTACATTTGCTAAACATTCTTAGCACACACCTGAACACAACAACATAGCGACAAACCTACTGCCTACACAACACACACTGGACATGATTGCATATACAATTTATTCAGTTTAATACTTTAATAATTTTTATACATACCTATCTATGCATATTATGTATATGTGTACCTATATTTGCATGGATATAAATCCACAGCTCTGTTTATATTAAACATATACTGCTTACAATAGTGTACATTTGTAATAAAATGACATATGAATATATATCTAACACCTTTACTGTCAACATTATAAGGAATGAAGTTTAATATTCTAGAAGCATTTTATTCAAATTGTAGTATTTATAACATCTGTACATTTATATTTTTAAAAAATGGCCAGCACCATGGTTCAGTGATTAGAGTTATTGCCTTACAGTGACCCTGGATTTGAATCCCAACACATCTACCACCTGTGTGGTGTTTGTATGTTCTCCCTGCATCTGTGTGAGTTAACAAAGAGTACTCCAGTTTCCACCCACATTCCAAAGACATGCGTTAGGTCAATCGCCTTCTGCAAACATAAATATACATTTACAGCATTTAGCAGACGCCCTTATCCAGAGTGACTTACAAATAATACAGTCTTACAATCTGAGCAATTGTGGGTTAAGTGTCTTGCTCATGGACCCAACTGTGGCAGAGGTCTGAACTATGGACCTTATGGTCCTTAAACCACCATTGTCCCATAAATAAGAGTGAGTATGTGCACATGTGCCCTGAGATTGGCTGGTGCCCTATCCAGGGTTGGTCTTCTCTTTGGGCCGGTGATGGACCAGTTTGAATAGGTTTGTATTTGACTAAATTTTACTAAACACTGCTAGAACAATTTGTTGTATCTAAGTATTGTCAAATAAATTAAAATTTTAATGACAGTTCTTATATTTTTTTTTTGTTTCAAAGTCAAACTTGTATTACTGTTTTTTATTTTGTATTTGACCATTCCCAGAATAAATCAATTTTAAAAAGTAAAGGCATTGTTAAATAATAATAATAATAATAATAATAAATAATTTTGTAGTATTATGTGCAACCTTTACATTTTACTAAACATATGTAGAAAGCAGAACATTCTAATAAACTACTAGATTTTACTAAAACTTCTGGAACCATTTTAATTTTACCTAACAGACTTTTTAATATGTAACAAGTATTCAGTTTGAGTTGTATTAACTATCTGAGTCGTTCCGATTTTGTCAAATCCTATTCGAATGCTTAGAATTTAATTTAAATCTGAACCTTTTGAATTGTAATGAACATTTGACACCATTTAATGAACCGTTTGAAAGTTACTTGACATTCTAGTAGTGTTCTCTGTTAGCTGAGACAAAAGCCTCAGAGATCCCTCGAGCCATTGTACCAGCCTGTGCATTTGCGGCTGTGGACCTACGGCGCTATAGAAGCACTGATAGAAAGGGCAAAGGTCAGCTATACTGTGGCTCTAGCCCTCAGCAACGCATCCCGCTGCGACAGGCTCAAGTGTGACCAAGTAGATACATGCATGTCGGAATCTGTCGGCTTGCCATTTCAGCATGCTTCTGAGCCCTTGAGACGATCAACAGAGGATTCCAAAACAGTGCCTTTTCATTCCTGAGCTGGGTAAAGAAGCCATCCATTTCCTCTCTACAGATAGTCACAGACAGTACACACTACAAACTGTCAAACTGATGTATGATGTGATGTTGGTATGTGGTGCCAACATGTATGGGTGTGTGAGGTGTGTACGTCTCTGCCTGTCTGTTTCTTAATCTGCCTCTAGTGCTTCTTAATCCAGTAATGAATCTAGGATGTGACTTTTTATGTCTCAGACTTGTCATTTTACAGAAAATCTTACATGAGATCATATCACTCCACATTATCATGTAAATGTTTTTTACGCTAACCTTTGACATTAAGGTGAAAATAAAGATACAAAGTGCCATTTTGTTGCACCTGGAGCCATAGGCATGTCTATCCATTTTGAAGGCGTGCTCTAGCACCAGGTTCGTGAGTGATACGGTGAAAAATGTTAAAACCATAGAAAGTATATGGTTTAAACATAATATGAAAATGTTTCAGTGAAAACAGTTAAGCAGTGCCCCTTTGATCCAAAAGATGGCTTCGTGGCTCACGGCTCAGCAAGTGTCTCTCAGATTTGTTGCTGTATTTCCAGTCACAGTGTTACCCCTATTCCAAAAGTCACATGTTGTTGCTGACTTTTATGAGAGTGATCTTTCTGTGGGTGCTTAGCTCTGATTCTGGAGTCCTGTCCGGAGCCCACCTCAGTACTCACTTAGGCAATACTTTGTCCAAGGCAATATTGTTACAGAATTTAATTATCTTTTAGCAAATGCATGTATTCAGAGCACAAATGACACAATCTAAATACACAAATCATACAATCTAAGCAATTTTATATTAAGGGTCCTGCACAGCAATGCCAGCTTGGTAGTGCCGGGGCTTGAATGGTGGACCTTATGTTCCATAGTTCAGTACTTTAAAATCAGTCGCAATCTCTTGTTGCTTTAATAATACACTGCTAACAAAAATTAGAGGATATTTCCAAATGAATGTGAAGCGATTAAAAAAGAAGTTGATTTTACTTCATCAAACAAAATAATCAGAAAAGCAAATGAAACGTCAAAGAAAGTTGTTTAATTACACAAATGGGATGGAACTCAGTTACGGTGATTGAACAGTAAGTGATATATTTATGAGGGTGAACAGAAGCATGTCAAACTGTACGAGAGTGTCAAACATTAACTGTTCAGTAGGGTGTATAGTCACCCAAGACTTTCAAAATACACTGACAGGATGAGATCGTCCAGCAGTTCTTGTGAAATCCTCTTCATATTATTTTGAAATATCCCCTTCTTTTTGTGAGCAGTGTAATAAAAATAACAATAATATCAGCATCTGGATACCTGATACTGCACTCCTCGTGGTGTGTACACCACTGTTTGCCCACTATACACTTAGGGATAGATTTCGGAGCTTTGTGTGGTGTACCCAATGCATCTCTATATATAGATCTAAAGATGAAATAATTCCTAGGCAAGGCACGCATATTCATTATGTGCCATATAAATAAGATTGGGCCAGCACGGTGCAAGAGTGGATAGTGCTGTAGCCTTTCAGCTCCAGGTCCCAGCCTGGCTGCTGCCTGTGTGGAGTTATTTAATCAAAGTGAGACTCACCTCACATTGTCCTCTGTAGTTAATGGTATTCTTGCAGGGGGTGGTTAGAATGAATCTTCTATTTGAGGTGGATAAAGTGTGAAGAGATCACTCTGGTGATAATGAGAAGACAAAGCCAGTCTTGAGGAAGCAGAGCTCCGCCGGTGCGCTCTTAAGTTTCTCAGAACTGGGGTTTGTCTGTGTGGGATTGCAGAGGCCTTTGAAAGGCTTCGTCTCAGCAGCCTTCTTTGTGCGTAACAACCTGGAAAAAAAAAAAAAATCAAAAAACCAAAATGAGAACACCCAAAAGGATATTCCTGAAAGAGAACAATATGTGTTACCGTATGTATATGTTGCTTTACACATCCTTCCGTTTTCATCCCCTTCGACATTATGCGTGCTTTCTGTGAAGCCAAGCTTTGCGTCTGGAGATTCTTTTAATGAAAACGGGGAAGGTACAAGAAAGCCTGCTAAAATCTCTTATGCACTCAAACGCACAACCTAGGGACAAAACATGAATTGCACAAGGTGTCTTCTCTTGTAGTTTCATGCTCAGACAAGTGCGCATTTTAGCAGCGCAGTTCACACGTGGGGTCCGGTGGGATGTGCAGCTATGTGTTTATCAGAAGAGCGACTCTTTTCCATGCTTTTCTTCTTTTGCTGCTGCTGCTGCCTCTCTGGGTAAGCCAGATAGTTCATAAAAGCTGCAGAGCCATGGTGGAACACTGCAGTTCCTCGACAGAGAGCCTCTTTAAGTCCTCCTGTACGCTTTTTAATTAGGGCTCAGGGGGTCAATAACTTGATCACATTTCATGTTTATGGAGAGATGCAGACTGCGCTTGTGGAGTGACAGCAGTTACCAAATCAAGACTGGGATTTTCGAGACATTGCAACGTTAAATAAACTTTACAGGGTGCGTCGAAGGCCACAGGACACAGGGTGAGTCAAAAGTCACAGGACATGTTGTGTGTTGTGTCGTGGACTTTTGCAAAGCCTGGAAAGTCCATTGTTGAGGGTTCTTCGTCAGTAGCAGTCTTGGGGCGACCGTTACGTGGCTTGTCGTCAGCAGTCCTGGTTTCTCTGAATTTGGTTATGTGGGATGTAACAGGGATGTGTAAAATTTGTGATCTTTCTGGATGTCGGTTATGATAAGTCTGGGGCCATGATACGGCAGCTGCGTATCAGAATTGTTGATTTCATCTTCAGTACCTGTGATGAAAAACAAACGTTTTGAAATGTCTGTGTTGATAACGTTTGAACCACAATTGTGAGACAAGTCTGGTCTTATTTGATAAGTTACATGGCCACCTTCCCATTTGAAATGTTTTTTTTTACCTTGATCCAATATGGCCTCTTTTAAGATGGCGGCCATGTTCCAGACATAAAAGACCAGCCCATTACCCATTCCCATCACCCATTACTTGCTGGGGTATTCAGACATGTAATTTTCCCTTTTTTTACATAGGGTGTCCTGTGGATTTTGGATCATCCTGTATACTCTAATGTACTTCAAAGTACTTTAAAGTTCTTGTTACCTTGATGGAAATGATTGGACTGCAAATTATTTATTTAAACAGAACTAGTAAGACAAAACCATTTTTGTCTTGGTCATAGAGACCGTACACAGGAGTGTATATATACAGGTTGAGAAGGCCTGAGAAAAAGGCAGAAATTGTACTTCTTTACATGACTAATGCATCTTCTTGTTGTAACTAAGTGCATGCGCTGCTATAGATGGACAATGGTGCCACTTTGTGGTTCTAGCACAATATTACCAGATAAACCATAATTTTCATAATTTAACATTGCTTTTTCCTGCTTAACCTATCCCTGGAGAACACAGAGTATAAGTGTAAACATACTATGGATACCCCAGTCCCCCCAACCCCAGTCACCCCAATTTTCATGCCCTACTAATCCAATTCAAATCTAAATATGTATAGCCAGTAAAATAAAAGAAGTCAACATGCAATGTATTCAAGCCTTTACAATTCTTTTGTTCTAAAACATGGGAACTAATGGAAGGATGATATATTGAGGAGGTTGTAACAGTGACACATTGCATTTAACTTTATTAAAGCAGCTAATTAAGAACATGGACAGGATACAGTGTACATATAAGATACAGATATTGTTTCTAACTATGTGGTGGCATAGCTATTTAAAAAAGTACTTTCCCACATCCCCAAGCCCCGTCAATTGAATATTTTGCCCAGTATGTCTTTCTGAAGCTCATTCATTACTTAATTCTTTTCCCGGGTAATTGGTTGCATTTAGTTTTTATTCTAAAGTCATTTCAGTGCATCAATGGCTATTTAATGAGAGACACAAGGTTATATCAAATGTAGTTATACATACCCAAGTCAGGCCACTTTAGCATAATCAAGTAACCTAATGCATATCTTTGAAATGTGGGAGGAAACTTGAGCACCTGGCTAAACCAGAGCAGGCACTTGTACAGACATGTACACTCCACACAGGCGGAGTCCGAGGTCAGGATTGAACCCGGGGACAATGGAGCTTTGAGGCGAGTGTAATAGGGTTAACAACAAAATGACATCACGTAAACTTTTATACGGTTTGTACATAGATGTTAAGTATATGGACTTTCTACCAAATTAGTTCAACATGCTGTAAACAGTACATCAGACATTTATACGATACAGTATGTTATATAAGATTACATCTTAGATCTTATATCAGATATAAGATTAGATCATTTGAAAGAATATTTTATCATTTACTTTCTTATCTGCTTAAGCCTGGACAGGGTTGGATAGAGTCGGTGCCTAGCTGTGTGTGTGTGTGTGTGTGTGTGTGTGTGTGTGTGTGTGTGTGTGTGTGTGTTTGCCTGTTCCAAACCTAACATTTTAAATACAGTTAAAGGATTTACACATTTCACATTTCATGAGTGAATATAGAAACGTTTTTATGGTGCCCCATACCAGGGGTGTGACTACATTTTTTCGAAATTTTAGAGCAGGAACTGAGACTGCACTTCTGCCATTTATAGGCAAATGTTTGTAAAGTTATTCTGTCTCAAAGTCTCAAAATCAACAGGAAACATTTACCTTTTTATTCTGGGGTACTTTTAGTTATGCTCAAATCTAGTTATATCCTATACCCGTAAAGTTTTGGGAGATAAAACATTTCAACACACAATACACATCGCTGGAAATTGGTTTAAACTAATTCAAGGAAATCGATTTTGTTTTTTGTTTTTAATGTACTTATATTTTGTTAACTGCTGTAATCTGGGGTCTGAGTCCATCAAAGAAGCAGTAGTCACAAGGCAGGAATACAGCCAGTGACAGAAACTGACAGGAAGCCAGTCAAGAGGCGTCACAAACTCGCTAACTCACACATTCACACCCTCAGAGGGTCAATTCAGAGTACTCCTGCCTGTACTGGCATGTTTTTGGGAGGTAAGAGGAAACTAGAGAGAAGGGAAATTTATTGCAATGTTATTAGCTTTTGAGGTAATCATGTGTTCCTTGCGGTTATCCATATTACTCAATGATTGTTATTAGTCAGTAATAGGATACTCCTTAAAGCACTCGGTCTATTCTGAACTTCTATGGTCTGGTTTAGCGATACACATATTTTTGTCTTAGTCATAATGTTTATCAAAGCAACAGAAGCAGGATTGAACATGAAGCTCAGCACTAAACAAGTCAGAAGACAGCTACCGACGAAGAAAGCGCAACAATTGTTTTGTCAGCCATTGCAAAAAGTCCACAATGCAGCACGCAACCTCATCTGTGACTTTTGATTCACCTTGTGTCTTGTGTCTTCTGACTCTTTAGAGACACCAATTAACCTGACATACATGTCTTTGGACTGTGGAAGGAAACCGGAGTACTCGGAGTAAGCCCACACAGACACGGGGAGGACATGCAGACTCCACACAGAAAGGACCCAGGCCACTCCACCCTGGGATTGAACCCAGGACCTTCTTGCTGTGAGGCACCATGCTGCCCATAGCTCACAAAAATTACGCGATAATTCAACAAGAAATATCCCCTACATTTTTGTGACCAGTATATATACTGTTATTTAATGGATGGTTTGCTTATATACTTTTGATATAAAATCTAACCAAATGTTATTTATGCTCAGTCTGGTCAATCTGTTGATGTCACTGTAATGTCAGTCACAGACCAGAAGAGGGCAGATGAGGGAAGCATTAAAATATGGCTTTATGAAAACAAAAACAGAAAAGTTGCTTTTTTGCCTGTGTGTCAGAGATACTGCTGGTTTCTCAGAGCACACCATATGACTTGTGTATGACTTGAAGTTCAACAGGAGTCACTGCATATTGTCAATAATGTTCGTCTGCTGTATTACCTTGTTTTAATGTATGCAAAACTGGTTTCCAATCTTAAGACAATCTGCTATGAGTCTAAACTTCTGGATTTGGTTAACATGGAGCATATAATTAAGGCTCTTGATTAGTCATGAAGGGATTCCATGCTGGAATTCCCTGGGCACAAGGGTGATTAATGTAATTGTTAATCTAACATTAATTAGCTTGCTACCTGGAGCTAAGGCCTGGGGTGGGGTCATAATAAAAATGATTATGAGCTGAATCATGTTTTGTACCTGGATTGCTGTTATACAAATTAGTACCTTTATAATTATAAACCTTAGGAGGTTTGAGGTAAACGACATAGAGGGTAGCATTAGGAACCCCTGCGTTGAAATGGACTGGAATCTTTTTCAAGGACTAATTCTGTCTGCACCCAGTGAGTGACAGAACATGCTGTGGACATCACACCGAGGACAAATATGCATAAAATATAATATAACGAAGATTTTTTTAGAAAACCATCTCAAAGGCATTTGGACTCCACCAATTTGTAATCAGACAAATTATGACAGTCTGAGGAAATTCAAGACCAGTATTATTCGGTTGACCGAGACAGAACACTCGTAGTCCACCAAAAAAATAAAAATAAATTAATTTCTAAGCACACAAAGCTGTTGTTAATGATAACGGGTCCACTAGAACAGTTACAATAAGAAAGCCACTGCACTAGATCCTGAAAACTGCTGTTCAACATGTGGCACACTAACAATCCTGAAGAGTGTTTTTACAAACTTTCTGTGAATGGGCGAGACCAAATTGAGCTTTCTGTTTAAATGAGAATTGGTATATATGGAGAAAGAGAAACACTGCATTTCAGCATACAAACCTTATCCAATCTGTGAAACATGATGGTGGAAGCATTATGATTTGGGCCTGTTTTGCTGCTGGGCCATCACTGATGGAACAGCGAATTTTGACTTATTCAAGCAAATTCTAAAATAAAATGTCAGGTCATTTAATAGAAATGTTACAGAGGAAAAAATGCTTTCCTGCTGATGTGCAGACTGATCCTGTTACTGGAAGCAGTTAGATGAAGTTATTGCTGCACAACGGGGTTAATCACACCAGACACTGGATTAAAAGGTCACATACTTTTGCCACTCACAGATTGTAATATTGGATTATTTTTCTCAAGTATGATCCTTTTGTCTCACTGTTTAGTTGGATTCTGTTTATATACTTATGTGTGTTGGCTAAAGCATATGAATCCTAAAGTCCTATTATATACGTGTAATGTTATTTACTTATTTGGATCAAAATTCCAATCGGTCCAAAGAACGTGAGAGAAAAATAAACCACAAGTCGCCACCTAGCGGATACAAAGGGGATCAGCGATTTATGGGAGGAAGTTGTGTTGACAAGAACAAAACCAGCGGGAGGTGACCACGCCCGCCACTTTCTTGGTTTTGTTCAATTGCAGTCCGTCAAGAGAAGGTATCAGATCCCACTGGATAAGTTCTTCAAACGTTGACTGGAATTTAGTAAGAACTTG
>JAUZST010000945.1:196605-214450 GCA_034779995.1 Parotocinclus haroldoi | reverse complement strand
CACACACACACACACACACACACACACACACACACACACACACACACACACACACACACACACACACACAGCTGTCATCTGGCTTTCGAAGTTTTGGACTGCATTTCTCCAGCTGGAGCTGGTTTATGACATTCCCCCGGCAGAGTCGTTGGCCGCGCTCGCTCTCTCCCTCGCTTGCACACGCATACATGCGTGCACCATTTTCCTCCTCACCATTTTTCACTTCACTCGCCGTGTATGTGAGCGCATGTGGGCCAAACCAAGAAAAAGAAGAGAAAAGCAAGGGAGAAGGGGAGGGAAAAAGAAGTCAAAGGAAGCATCTCTTAGCAACCACAGGACAGTAATTACTGTAGCAGCAGCTGGGAGCAAACCAGATTTCCGCTGTGCGTTAAAACACTGGCGTGGGCTTCTTTACACACAGCACTGACTAACCAGTGCCAGCAGCCTCCCCCACATGCAGAGAGCACAAAAACCTGGCCGTAGGTGGGTGTCGGTGTGGGCGTGTGTTCCAGAGCTGTGCAGTTTTCCCTGAGAGCTGCAAGCTTATGCGGCTTCAGCCATGCTCATGCTGTAATTTAGATATCAGTTTTCAAGGCTTGTGACAGCTCGGCACTTCCTCAAGCTTTTTGGGAACTTCCTCCTCCTGTGTTGCGGTGAAGGTGGTCGCCTTTAACTCACGCCAGACACGTTCCGTCTGCTCGTTTTTAACTTGTTGCATCTCCTTTCCCATGTTGCACTGCAGATGCTACTGCGTTCTAGATAAGTCATGAAATGGGAAGTTGCACATTGTGAAATTGTAATATTTCACAGTTACTTTAAATGTAATTTAGGGAATACATCTACGGTGTATTTTTTTTTTAACGATTTGATGTGGGTGGAATGTTTTGAAGATACTAAATGCATTCCTGACATTGAGCACGTTTCTGTTTGAGAATTGCATGCTTGTATATTATGCATCATTACGGGTGTGTATGGGAACGCTCCGCAAGGACGATAGGAACCAAACACTCAAAAATACTTGAGTCCGTCCCTCGTCAGTGCCATTCCTGGACATCAGGCGCCCCCTGGTGGAAGAAAAGAAATGTATCATAAGCATTCGCGTAGACCATGCTAGGATCAGTGTGATCAGAGAGGCTGTAATTATTGGACGCTCTTTTTCAGGTTAACCAGGATCCTCCACCAGTCTGCACCCCCATGAGAGAGCCGTTCTCCCCGCATGGAGGAGTGGTGTCCACAGAGCCTTTTCGTGGTTGCTACGTGCGGGCTCGGCCATTTGATGAGTTCCACAGCCCCACCCACCGCTATCTGCCCCCCCAGGTTAGTCCAGAACAAAACTTCCCATAAGGCTGCAGTGTGTGTGCGCCGTCAGCATCAACAGTCATCTTAACTAGTTGACCATCTACACTAGTTTCGATGTAACGCTGTCTGTCGTTAAGATTGCCGTTATCGATGATAGCGACTTTAAAAAAAACAACAACAAGTAAACAAGCAAACAACACATCGTAAGACCGTATTCTTTAGTTTGTTTCCTAAAGTTCATGCAACACACATTTATTTTAAGTTCTTCAGTGCCTTCAATTAAAATAAATAACTAAAGGTTTAAAAGTGTAAACAAAATTCTGTAATGCGTCTTTGCTGCATCTTAAATTACAGAGTGAAAGCATTTCTCTTTCTTATTTAATTTCTGCAGAATAACGAATAACGTGAACTTTTCATCTACAAAGAAAAATACAGTGGCTTTAAAAGAAACGAGGTCTCACTGAGACAGGAATGTGCACCTGAGAGCACATATGACTGCGCCCTCTGGTGTTCAAATATGCAAATGCATAAGATGCGGTGCCATCGTCCCATTTTATCATTGCAGTTTATCTTGTCACGATGCCTCGTTACACCGCTAATCAATATTGATGTAGTGAAATTGTAGTTAATCATGGTAATTATGTAGTTTTGCTCCTGTTTTCGTCTTCTGGTGTGAAAGCAAAGGAAAAAATATCAAACAGCTGTCAAGTGATGTTTCACTGCAAACTCCGTAGCGATCCGAAACGTTCATGTTGAAATTCATGACATCATATTACGGAAACGTGTTAATGTTAGAGCTGTAAAACAATGTAAATATGTAATAGTGTTTATTGCTAGGTGTTTGGCTTCATAATTATTCCTTTTTTTTTATTTTTTTTTTTTTACTCATAATGGGTTTAAATGGGAAGAAAAAAAATCATACAAATGATTATTTTCGAAGCAATCAGGCCTATTTTGTCATCATTTTGGAACTGTGATGGACTAGTTCCCGACTTGTGCCCCATTTTTGCTGGATTAAGTGGACTAGTCAAGCGAGTTATTGTAAATAGATGTGTAACGGAGTCGACGTTTTCTTGTGCTCTAACTTGGCACATTTTCTAAACAGGACACCCTATGAATATAAAATAGAAATGTATCTTTTACATCACTAGATCCTGAGTTTCACCTTGAGATCTCATTGTTTGTGCTGCTTGTTTGTGTAGGGCTCTTTCAGCACGCCACGCCACGTCAGCTTTAACGTGGACGACGAAGAGGTTGTTCGCATCAACCCACGCAAGGATGTCCTCATCCGCGGCTACGAGGACTACCGGCACCTCGTCATGTGGAATAACGAGAACGAGCGGAACGACTCTGACTTTTCCACCACATTCACCAAACTGGACAGTAAGAAAAGCGAGTACTCGTTTCTGGAAGGCCCCGACAGTCGCTCGGGCACTAAGGACTCGACCAAAACTCAGCAGCCCTCGCCTTTGCTGAAGCCCAAGAAGTCCCGGCGGCGGCGCGAGGACGGCGAGCGCTCGCGCTGCATATACTGCCGCGAAATGTTCAACCATGAGGAGAACCGGCGCGGCGAGTGCCAGGACGCCCCCGACCCAATCAAGCAGTGCATCTACAAGGTGAGCTGCATGCTGTGTGCAGAAAGCATGCTCTACCACTGCATGTCCGACTCGGAGGGCGACTTCTCGGACCCGTGCTCTTGCGACACCAGCGAGGAGCAGTTCTGCGTGCGCTGGCTGGCGCTGCTCGGCCTCTCCATCATCGCGCCGTGCATGTGCTGCTACCCGGCCCTGCGAGCCTGCCATCACTGCGGCGAGGCCTGCCACTGCTGCGGAGGCAAGCACAAAGCCGCAGGTTGACCTGAGCCCGACGGGAGAAAACACACGGCCACGTGAAAACCAGCCGCCGCCGTCGCTTTTGTTTTTCATGCACCCCTTGATACGGGTGAGGTGCTCCACCCGCCAGTTTGGAAGCTTTGGAGATTTAATTTGGCAGAGAGCAGCGGAAGCCAACGTCTGGATCTTCTCGGGCTCTCGAGCATCACGTTGCAGAGCTCACAACGGGAGGGAGGGCGCTTACGGAATGAACTTGGAGTACTTGCAAAATGCGCAAAAAAAAAAAAGAGACCAAAAAAAAAAAAAAAAACGCTCGACATACAAAATCACCGTGTCAGACTTTCATTACTGATAATGTGTAACCTTTGTGAAGGAATGTTGTTTTTTGTACAGAGATCTACAGTATAGAAAAAAGAAAAACGGCTGTGTATACAGAGGATTTGCTCTATGCTAAAAGGGATATTTTCTTGCTTTTTGTGAATTTGCGGTAGGGTGAAAGTGGCCTTCTCTTTTTGACTGGAGCATTCGCCGGCGGTGTAATTATTAGACAGAAAACATGCACTAGTTAAGTGTTCTCCCATGTAAGGTAACCCTCCATGAATCCTAACGGTACGTGAACTAAATTGATTTGGTCAGCAGGTTACGTTTCCTCCTCTTCTTGTCTTTGTTCTCTAAAAGACAGTAACATCATTTCGCTTGAAATGCTAGTGTGACATTTAGCCTTGGTTATGAATTGTGCTGTTTTGTTCTGCAATCAAGATGATCCGAACCACACAGGTGCATTCCAGCATATAATACTCGTGGCCAGTCATGTAACAGAACCTCAGTGTTAGGGTGATTGAGACCAATATGTCACAGTTCCAGGAATGTCGCTTTTCATTTCCTCCCTTCTTTATCAGAGTAAAACCAGCTTCTTTTCAGCTTCTCACTTGTTTTTCGAGCTGAAATTGTCCTCAACCAGCAAGTTTTTTTTTTTTTTCCCCCCTCATCACCCGCCCTATGTATCCAGTCCTCACATTCAAAATGGTGTTTAGTCTCCATTGAAAAAGGCACTTGTGCTCATGTTAAACAGGAGCACCCAGTTCATCTGTTTAAGCCCCTTGTAAAGCACTCGCTCCCAAGCTTTGGTTACAGCTGCTGCATTTCCATGTTTGTTATAGTTCGTTATATTCTGTACGTCAACATTTAGAGTTTGTGTAACGTTACATAATTTCATACCTTGCAGACCCATGAAACACACAGCTGACCTGATTCTTCATCAGTGGAAATCTTCTCCCAAATGTCCTTATTAAGGGATTTGCTTAATAAAAATCAATTCCCTGTTTCGACCATGTTATATAAATGTTTTTTTTTTTTTCCTCTTAGCGGGAAAATCACTCCAGTATTTGAGGCCAGTACAAGTCGTTCCAGACAGAGCTTTCTGATCTCCCCGCGCTCGCATTTTACTTTCTATGCAACTACACTGCTCGCAAAAATGAGGGGATGTTTCATTAGGGGATCATTCATTTTGAAACATCCCCTCATTTTTGTGAGCACTATATTTCCTCGAGAAACGCTTGGATTGCTAACACAAGAGTCAGTGAAACGACACTTTAATATTGTAGATTTAAATCTTGGTACCAAACTCAAACAAATGTATGTAAATATGTAACACTATATTTAAGCTGAAACTGTAATAATCCCGTTTCAAATTCTAAAGACAGAGTTGTATTTATCTTTGCTGTCAGTATATACTATAGTTTGAGTTGACAGCATTTATGTACATAGGTCACCTTTTAGTATTATTTCACATTGAAAGTAGAGGGAGTACATGATGAACAATGATTGCGCTTTTGTACTAGAGGTTCGGTCTAGTTTGTGTATTTCAGTAAGAAGCTTAATGCGGTACGGTAGTGGCGCTCCACTTCTCCAAGGTTTCGTCTTGTGAAGCTGCTAGAAACAATCACTAATTAACGAGCTGAGAGGAATAAAATTCAGCTATGGATGACTGTTAAAATCCATATAGTTGTCGGCTATATTGATCACAGCTGTTCTCTTTCAACTGTTAAGCACACCCATGTTTTACGTTCTCCAGTTTGTTTCAGTACTGTAAATGATTCGTTTTCCGTCGCAAGCTGAACCAAGGTTTGACGAACCTTAACAAAACTTGCTGGCTGAGAAGCAAATTGTAGAGTAGGTCACGTTCATACAATTCTATTGTAGAGAAATACTGTAACGCCTAGTTTCATTCTGCATCGAGCAGCACGGTGGAGCCACGTGTAATGTGCTGTATTTAATGTGCAACCCTGTCCGCTTTTCTTTGCTTTCCCACTTTTGCAGTTAACTTAACATTTTATCCACCTTCAGTTTTTTTTTTTAACCACTTGCTGCTAGTCCTTTCGTTTGAAATCCTTGGACTTTGTGCATAACTCTGGAATGCATAATCGATGAACATTCTTTACTGTTTAAAGAACTGTAAAACTGTCATTTCAGTGTGATGTAAAAAAAAAAAAAAAATATGTTCACAGCAGTTTAGTGGTTTCTTTGGAATTCTCTGACGCTTTTGGTGCACTGATATGTAGCTATGCTTTTCTTTCCTTTTCATAGCGCTTGATGATGTAAAGCTCCCGTGATTAGTTGGAATTGTGAAGACATTTGTGTTATGGTAATTGCAGTATAAATGGTACTCTGATGATTCCACTATGAACACTGCCTGGTTCTTTATCTGCATCTCTGAGTTTTAGTGCCATCTGCTTCACCCACTGACAACCTCGAAAAAGTGCCTCACATCCATCAGAAGTTCCATCCGAAAAGAAAAACTTAATCGCTCTTGCTATGGTTGTATTGGTTTATACACGTCTAGGTATTTGTATCATGGTTTGAAAATACCAAGTATATGATGTAATATTTATAGTTCAGTAACTCATGTCATAGTTGTATTTTCTTTATACAGATGTAGCTTGTTACGTTTCATAAATATATAATGTAAATATGCATACAAATATTTGTAACTGTTTTTATGTTACATCATACACTTGTAATTTGACATATAAAATAACATTACCATAATAAAAGGTGAGTTTTAATGTAGTCTTGTGTGTGCGTGTGTCCGACTGTCCGTGATGGATTTCATTAACAAGCGAAATGAAACGCACATGAAATCCTCAACCAGCTATTTCGGGCCTTTTCAGATCTCGACTTTAGCACGACGATCACGGTCGTTAGAAAGTTCAGCGTATGGTTACGAATTAGAAGCCCTTATGCTTACTGTCCACTTTAAGTTCAACTGTTTTAACGTAAATATAGAATCAGCCAATCACATGGCAGCACAATGCATTTAGGAATCGAGATGGTGGTTTTGCGAGACGATCTGCTGAAAAATGGGGAAGAAAGGGCATTTGCTGGTTTGAGCATTTCAGTAACTGCTAAAGCACTGGGATTTTTTCATACAGTCATCTCTAGAGTTTACAGAGATTGGTCCAAAAAAAAGAGCAGAACATCCAACCAGTGGCAGCTCTGAGTGAAAATGCCTTGTTGATACCAGAGGTCAGAACTGAATAATCAGACTGGTTTAAGCCAATAGAAAGGCAACAGTAGCACAAATAACCACTCGATACAACCAGGATGGGCAGAAGAACATCTCTGAGCATGCATGTTAAACTTTGAAGCAGATTGGCTACAGTGTCCACAATGGATGCCACTCCTGTCAGCTAACAGGCAATCGAGGCTACAATTCAGTAGAAGATTTAGAAACACGTTGCCTAATCTGATATGTATTTGTTTCTGCTGGAACATTTGCATAGGGTTGGAATTTGGTGTAAACAACATGAAAGCATCTATCCTGCCTTGTATTAAAGGTTCAGGTTTCTGGTGGCGTAATGGTTCGGGGGGGTTATTTTCTTACCACACTTGGGTCCCCTTAATACTGATTAGGGGCAGCACGGTGGCTCGGTGGGTAGCACTGCTGCTTTACAACAAGAAGGCTCCCAGGCTGGAGTGACCTGGGTCCTTTCTGTGTGGAGTCTGCATGTCCTCCCCATGTGGTGTGGATTTACTCCCGGTACTCCGGCTTCCTTCCACAGTCCAAAGACATGTGTTAGGTTAATTGGTGTCTCTAAATTGTCATTGACTTGTGTATGCAAAACACCCCAGCCGCGTAACTGGAAACAGCTGGACACCGGTCCCAAGCCCACTAGGGGTGGAGAAAGCAATGGCAAACTACTCCACTATCCTGCCGAAATACCTCATGGATCACATAGATAAAAGACAGAAATGTGTGGAGATCCATGATCCATCAAGTGACTCAGAGTCGGCAGCGACTGTACGGTTAATCCAATCCAGTACCGATTATGCATCATATAGACGCCATAGTCTACCGGAGTCTATCGGATTCCTGCCGACCACGTGCTTCTCTTTATGACCACAGTATACCATCTGGTGGTGGAACTGGAGAATCGCACAAAGCACGTGCACCTTTAATCAAATTTGAATAGTTTGTTACTAAAGGTGCCATTGTGTTCAGTTACCTCAATCTCTAAACTGAACCTTTAACTGAAATTGTGTATTTTAAAATGTCAACAGTTTAACAAAATACCATAATTCAGTCAAACTTATTGGCAGTCCTAGAAACGCTAACGTGACTACATTGGTTTACTTCTTTTAAAAAGCCTCGAAAAATACAGATCCTAGAAACTTAAATGGATTGGATGGGAACACGGCTTACAACCAGAAGAGTTTTAGCACTTAAAAAGCAATAATAATACAATGTAACAGTTCACTGGTACATATAATAGCCTCATAGCCTCTATACTTATCCAGGCTCACAGCTGAGAGAGCCTAGGACAGTCCCTAAAGAAAAAAAAACCCCAAAATGTTATCAGGAAAATAACTTGGAGGACCAAGACTTAATAAGGTATTTAAATTCCTTGAGCAGCCGAGGTGTTACGTAGATAAACAGAGTTAAGAAAAGAGAAAAGAGTCACCTAATTAATAACTTTATAGAAATACACTGCTCACAAAAATTAGGGGATATTTTTAATTAATACAAAGAGATCCTACAAGAACTGTTGGACAATCTGAACTTGTTCATACCCAATCACTGTCTCTCTGTGTTTTGGTTATTCTTGGGTGATCATACAGTAGATACCTACTGTATGAACAGTTAATGTGGGGGCACTCTCATCCAGTTCTACCTGCTTCTGTCCACCCCATGTTGTTAATTCCTTTTTTTCATAATCAAACAACAACTTTCTCTGACTTTTTATTAGCTTTTTTGATCATCTCATTTAAAGAAAAAAAGTAAATGCAATTTATTTTGAAATATCCCCTACTTTTGTGAGCAGTTTTGTTTAAGTAAAAATTAAATATAAGAATACAAAGAGAGGAAATAGACACAAATCGAATCAATGAAACCTATTAATATATAGACACTAATAAATTAAAAGGAAATACAATATTATAATGAGTATAACGCAATGGAGAATATAAAACTATAATAATAATAATAATAATAATAATAATAATAATAATAATAGATCAGATTAAGTATTAAGTATTAAATATGATTAAGTGAGTATTACCTAGCCATTTGCTAAACAGATTACTTAAATAACAGAAATGAATCTGGGAATTGTTTTGAAAAGTTAAACTCAAAGGATGCTCTCAGTGCTGGAGTCCGTGATGGAAACCTCATCACCAGTCACAGGGTCGCTTCATTCGATCTCCACGCGCGGCCTTTCAAACAGAGTCCACGTGAATTTTAGAAATTGATAGGAACCATAGACCCTGCCTTGTGTTGTTTGTCGGAAGTGTTATTGCTGCACTTTGGCTGCAAACCTGTCTACAGCGATACAGTTTTTATATTTGCCCGCGTTTATGGTTTAGTTTTAATTGCCTATCATGGAAGGCGATATTCTCGATGGACTGGATCAAGTCGGGTAAGCAGTAGTTATGGTTTTAGACTGGTTTTGCACACTGGGTAGCATGTTAGCTAACAGCGTTCAGCGCGAACGCTTCGGGACTTATTCATTGAGAAACGAACACGCGCAGATGCTTCATGTTGTCGTTATGGTTATTAATTGTATAATTTTATTGTCACCCTTTGGCTATTGTTTAATTCTACTAACATGAGGTTTTGTCCTCGTGCATTTCTTCCTAATAGAGTTACGTAAATCTACTAGATTTAGAGTAAATCGATCATAACAATAGTGTTAATGCATTCATAAATCCAACAACCTCACCTATAGTAAATAAAGAAAATACAAACGTTATTATGTACTCCATTTTGCACGTAAGAATTAAAAACAGACGAATTAAAATTAAACTTACAGACGACTTAATTTCCTTACCGTCCAATGCCAAAATAACATTTGATTTTTTAACTCCATGCTTTGTTGAATGAAATTTCTAACCAAAACGTTCACTTTTCCCAGATAGTTTGGATTAACTTAAAGAAAACATCTAAGAAGAGAATTAGTAATGCTTAAAGGAACTAGAAACTAAATGTGAACTTTGATAATTACTGGCGTTTAGTTTGAGGTCGTACTGTTTATTTCACAGATATGAAGGAGAGCTGGATGAGAGAGCGCTTTCAGCAGCATGTGAGCAAGGCTTTAACTCTCAGAAGTTTGTTCATCTTTGTACCTGGTTATCATCAAAACTTCACCAAGACAACGAGGGACAGGAAGCCAATACACCAGGTAATATCTTCAGCATATGGGGCCAATTTGGGGCAGCATATGGCTAGCACACCATAACAAGATAATAGCATAACAAGAAGGTCCCGGGTCCAATCCCAGGGTGGAGCGGCCTGGGTCCTTTCTGTGTGGAGTCTGCATGTCCTCCCTGTGTCTGTGTGGGTTTACTGCAGGTACTCCGGTTTCCTCTCACAGTCCAAAGACATGCGTGTTAGGTTAATCGGGGTCTCACTGCACACCGGTCCCAAACCCAGATAAATGGGGAGGGGTGGAGAAAGCAATGGCAAAACTACTCCACTGTCCTGCCGAAATACTTAATGGATCACACTGATGAAAGACAGAGATGTGTGGAGATCGATGATCCATCAAGTGACCGAGAGTCGGCTGCGACTGTACGCTTAATCCAATCCAATTTGATATCGTGAGCAACAATAGTATTGCAATACAAATTTAATTAGGATCCAAATCTTACAATGTTAGATCCATTTCCCCCATAGGTTATATCATTACAGTATAGCTTAAATACAAATAATAAATATAATATATACAGCTTAAATACAATCTGGCGTAGATTCTAATGATTATTTCAAATGGTAGCTATTAACTGAGCAATTGTTATCATTTCTGTGGTCAGTTCAATGGAAGAGATGAGAGATCAAGGTATAAACTAATGCTAGTTTCACAGCATAGAAACCTCTGTAATAGTATGTAACAATAGTCCAGTATTATCTGCTCCCTAGTGATGCGTTAATTTGTCCTCATTCATCATCCACACTGGAGATTCACTCCGCAGAGTGAAGTCCTTCAGCACAGACACCATGAAACATTGCTAATATCCATTGCTCGCTGCATCCAGTTGGTTAAAATCAAAATATTGCTACACTAGCATATTGATGTCCTTTTGGTCTAGCTCATGTAATATTTGTAGACCTGAGTGTACACCTGTAATTATTGTACGAGTGATACTGTGAAATCATATTGGAATAATTTTGTATACTAACCTTAGACTAGAACGATTGTAGAAAAGCAACTACTAAAACATCTGAGTCAGTTATGTTACACAGGTAGAAATGAAACTACTAATTACATTATAGTTTATACCAGTCGTTACTTCTGCTGCTCGTGTGTTTTGACAGAGCAACCTGAGAAGATGATGTGTGACCTAAGCAACCTGCTGATAGATCTCAGCTGTCCATACCAGGGTCTTGTTTCTGAACTAAAGACTAAAACAGACTGTCTGAAAATTCTTTGTAAGTTTCCTGATTCCTACAGAGATGATTTACCTACATGCGAACCTTGGATTAATCAGACTTTGGGTTGTATTTGCAGTGTTTTTAGTTTCAGAGCTTCAGGCTGCACAGATCATAACAAGCAAGAGGATGAATAGCACAAAGGTTGTGGATCAGATCACGCCTCTTCAAGACCTCCAAGCAATCTGCAAAGCACTTGAACTCCCAGAGCCAGACCATCAGCAAATAACAGACTTGTTTTCGTCTATTGAAAATAAGGTTCGTCTATGGTAATATCTATTTTGTTGTTGTTTTGTTCCATATTAATGTACAGACCAGGAGTTCTTAACCTGCAAGCTAAGCCACATAGACACACACACACACACACACACACACACACACACACACACAGCCTGTTTTTCTTTAAATTAAGTTTATTATTGATATACAGTAACTTTTAGAACCTGATGCACTTTGTAGGTATTTTTGTATCTTTATACAAAGGTAGGTATTTTTGTATCTTTATTTTTGTATCTTTTCATAACTCTGAAGAAATATATTTCCAATAGTGGTTTGCTTTTTTGTTTATAAACTTATTTAATGAATTGTGTATTGTTTCGTGCCGGTTATTGTCTAAATATAATCTATAGTCTAGTTTAAAATAAAATATAAGGAAATCAAATACGTTGTTTATCATTAGACCTCTACTTTATATAATATATTAATGCATGTATATGGGGGTACAGGGGCACAGTGGTGCAAATATACATATATATATATATAACTCTGCTTGTGTGCAGTTTGTATGTTCTCTTTGTGACGGTGTGGGTCAGTTGTAGTTTTAATGACCAAATTGTTGACCACCGTAAATATTTTGTCCAAAAAAAACCAAACAAACCTACATTAAAAAAAAAAACAAAACCCGATTTTAACTGAAAACAAGCTGACGTAAATTCAATTTAAAAAACCCTGATCTATTCAGTCTCAGTTTTCAGCCCAGCATGTTTAAATTCTCACTTTGGGCCTAGGCATTTTATTTCTGTGCATCACTAGTTTGAAGCTTTAAGATATCTTAATGTCTTTTGATCAAACTCTTACATTAATGTATTTTCTAAACTTTGCTCTAATGTGGCTACAGGCAAAAGTTCTGCTTCATAAAATGCCGGAGAAGCAAATTGGGAATCCAGTACTGAAGCAGTCACTCGACAGTGAACAGTGGGTAAGCAAAGCACACCACACCGCAGTGTTGAGGCCTCTCCACATCGAACGTGACACTAAAATGTGGAATGTCTGGACGCAGTGTCAGGCGAGTGTTTTATGAAATATGCCTGCCTGTTGTTGCAAGTGAATTAGTGCTGCATATCCCAATAAACCGAATATAACAGCCGTAAACGAGACCACAAAAAGCTGTACGAGATAACGTGATTTACAATTTATACAAAGAAAGGCAGATGGCCTTTACTGTAAACAAACAAATGCTTAAGGCAAAGTTAACTTGAAGAAAATCTTTTAAAGTTCAAATTAGTTCAGAATCAGGCTGCAGTCTTTGCAGGTAAAGATGCCATGTTTGCAAGTCATATGCTTTTAAATTCCCAGCTGCTTTGAGATCAATCTTTCTAACAAACACAAGTTCCCAGGAGGTACACGCCCCTAAATGGTATCTGTTTTTTTTTTTTGTTTTCTACCCTCAGAGGCAGCTGGAGAACATAAACCGTGTTCTTTCTGCAGACTACGAGTGTCGGCGGCGCATGCTGATCAAACGCTTGGACGTCACGGTGCAGTCTTTTAGCTGGTCTGAGAGAGCCAAGGTACGACTCAATCTTAATTCATATTGGATCGTGGGAATGTAAGATAAACAGGAAAGGAACGCATTCCTCTTCTGTCCTTTTTATCAGGCAAAAACTGACGCAATGACCAAGGCTTATCAGCCAAAACGACGCTCACTGACACTAAAGTCATCGGTAAGTCTCTCTCATCTCCTGGCTGCACGTGAAGACGTCTGCAATGTGGTGAAGACCAGCAGTGGCTCCTGCAGAGAGAAGACCAGCTGTGCTGTAAACAAGGTGAGTGCAGATTGTCTGGCATGGATTTACCTGAATGCAAATGATGTTAGTGTGCGCCACAATTGTTGGCAGCACCGTGTTTAGTGCCGTCAGAAGTCAGTTCTAGTGACTCAGTTCAGTTCCCAGCCCTGACTCCTAATGTGAGGAGTTTGCTTATTCTCCCCATGTCCCTGTAGGTTTTCTTCGGATACTCAGGTTTCCTGTCAAATGCTAAAGATGCACTACGTCAGCCGATATCGCTAGTGTCCCAAATTGAGCATGTCTGAGTGTCTGTCGACCTGTCTAGTGTTGGTTTTGACCTTGCGTCCCGTGCTGCTTTAAACCCTGGCTTTTTGCGACTCGCTATTGATATAATGTACATGCAGTCATTTTATTAAATACATCTACTCAAATTCTCGTTAACACAAATCACTTGGAAGCAACTCTGTGCAAATGGGCATGTTGACATGGTTAACACAACCTGCTGAAATTCCAACCCATCATCGACATGGACTAAAGGTGATTTAAGTGACTTTTAATGTGGCGTGGTTTCGATGTTTAGATGGGCTCGTCTGAGAAATTCAGAAACTGCTGATCTAGTGAGAATTTTTTTCTCTGGGAATAAAATGCCTTGTTGGTCTCAAAGGTCAGAGGAATTCGGTTTGATCTGTTACAGAGACAAGTTACTCAGAAAAAACACTTGTTAACAAAGGAGGTATGCAGAAGAGCATCTCTGAACTTTGAAGCATATGAGCTACAACAGCGGAGGACCACACCAGCTGCCACTCCAGCACTGTCAGCTAAGAACAAGCTACAGTTTGCAAAAAATTGGGCAACAAAAGGTTGGAAAAACGTTGCCTTATCTGATGAGTCCCGGTTTCTGCGGTGGCATTTGCATGGTAGGGTCAGAATTTGGTGTAAACAATATGAAAGCATGCCGCCATCCTGCCTTGTATCAACAGGTCACTGGTGGTGGCGGCGTGATGGTGTGAGGGATATTTATTTTCACACTTTAGGCCCCTTAATAAACACTGGACATCATTTTAAAGTCACAGTCTAGCTGAGTATTGTTTCTGAACATGTACATCCCTTTATGACCACATTGTACCATTTTCTACACAGCATGACGCAAAGCTCACATCATTTCAAACTGGATTTTTGAACATCATTCTTGAACAGCCTGCACAGTCACCAGATCTCAGTGTGATACAGAACCTTTGGGATGTGGTAGTATGGGAGATTCACATCATGGATGTGCAGCCGACAAACCAGTGTGATTGATGTGCGTGATGCTGTCATGTCAATATGGACCAGATCTATGCTAAATGTTCTCAGCACGGCACAGCTGAATATATGACGAATTAAGGCAGCTAAAAAGGCAGAAGGAGATCCCACCATGAAATAACAGGGTCTACATAATGAAGTAGTGAATTGCTGAACACCAGACCAAAAGTATTTAGAAATTTTTCCCCAAGTATTGATCGATTACAGATTGATTATTGCTTGTCGATTGTCGCTGCTGATTCTAAAATGGGTTCGCACAACCCCTCAAAAGCAGCACAGAATAGTGGAAAAAAGAAAAAACCATTCCACATTCTCTAAATAACATCTTCTGTATTATAAAAGCCTTGATTGAAGCAGTTGGAGTTGAAGGCTTGTGAGGACGAGTGCAGCGCAGAAAGGGATTTATGGTGTGTGTGCATATTTACCGATTGTGTCACCGAGGTGCGCACAATTCTCACAATTCCTGAGCTCTGCCTGTGTTTGCTTCCACTCTCTGGCTCATTAACCTTTTTCAGTCAAAGTTTCAGTCTTTCTTTTTTCCTATGGCTGTAAATCAAATATGCCATTACGGTAAGTTTTGTCCCATCTCCGGACACGACGAATACTTTAGCTCAATATCTTTACTTTTTCTTTCTTAATACACAGGTACTGATGGGAAGAGTTCCTGATCGGGGAGGAAGACCCTCCGAGATCAACCCTCCTCCTCCTGAGATGCCTCCCTGGCAAAAGAGACAAGATGGAGGAGGAAGAGGAGGAGGTGGATTCAGAGGTGGTGGACGGGGAGGAGGTGGATATGGAGGAAGTGGACATGGGGGTGGTGGATATGGAGGTGGACATGGGAGTGGCAGATATGGAGGTGGTGGACAAGGTGGGTGGGGCCGAGGAGGAGGAGGAGGAGGAGGAGGACAGTGGTCGAAGGGTGGTAGAGGAGGATATTACCAGCGTTGACAGCATTTTTGTGTTTGAAGTAAAGCCTAATGGTGAACATGTATAGTGTGAATGACTCGAATGGGAATTTCCGTCATTCATTTTTCCCTTATTTCAATTTTAATTTTAAAGATGTGTTCAGAGACTGAAAGCAAGATCATAATGGACCCTGAGCTGGAGCTGTTGGTACACAGAGGAAATGCTTGTATGTCAAAAGTGTATGGACACCCAATGTGATAAGTGGATTACGGTGCATCATTTGCTAAGAGCTACATCAAATCAAGACTGCAGTAACACCATGAACTCGGGAATTGCCATAACATTAAAACCACCTGCTTATTATGTTGTGTAGATCTTCCTCCTGGCATAGACTCCTGTAAGTCCTGTAAGTTCTAAGAGGATTGACTTGTTCGTCCAGAATATTCCACTGTTGTTTAATCTCATTGAGATCTGGAGAACAAGTGCCATGTTTTTCTAGCCATCCTGGACAGTTTTTCAGTGTTGGCAAGTGCAAAATTGTCCTTCTGGAAGAGGCTAGTGCACAATTAGGGAATACTCTTGGAGTGAACTTGGTTGTAACAATGTGTATGCATTTGGTACGTGTTACAGTAATGTCCACATTAACTCATAAACTCGAGGATTCTTACCTGAAAATTGTCCAAAGCGCCACACATTGTTATTCACTTCATCTGTCGGTGATATTACTGTTATATACTGTAACCATAGCCAAAGGTCTGTGGACACCTACATTTCATAACACATGAAATTAAACAATAAATAATTAAAGAATGTTATTTGTCCTAGCGAAGTGGTTCAAGTAATCCGATCCCAGCAGTCACAAATGTGTGGAATGTCTTTTCAGAAGCTTGGAGGCTCTTTTAGGTCCATATTAATGCCTGCAAACATGAATTTGTGAGGTCAGCTGTCCACAGAACTTGGACAGTGTAGTGTAGTGCACCTGTTACCAATGGTTATACTTTGTACTGTTTTGCAAGCAGCAAGCACTGTAGTTTGTTTATGATTAAACTTAATCAGAATTTAAAAAGCATGTCTGCAGTAGTACAGGTATGTGCTGCATAAACTGTTTGGACAATGTAAGTTCGCATATACGTCTGTGGCCTGATAAGGTCATTATTTCATTATTAAGGTAAATGCATTACAACTGCTGTTTTACAACAGCCAATGACACAGCTTCTGGTGAAGTGTTAGTAAAAACCCATGCAGCATCAGCATGAACAGACTGAATGCTGAACAACACTTGGCTGGCATTGTAGCCCTTGTAAACACTGAGATGATAATGATGAACAGGTCTTTTTTACTGACGACCTGCAATAAAGATCCATGTCATGGTTCATGGGAAAGTTTCTGATTAGTTTCTATTTAGTATTCTATTCTTCCAACAAAATAGAGTCAGAAAGTCCTGGGTTAAATTCCAGGTGGAGCGGCCTGGGTCCTTTCTGTATGGAGTTGTGTGTCCTTCATGTCTGTGTGGATTTAATCTGATTTCCCACAGTTCAAAGACAAGCTTTAGGTTAATTGATGTCACCCATTTGGTCATAATGTAGTACATACGGGACAAGCTTCAATATAACCTTGAGTGTTGACTTTACCTTGTGTCTGTAGTTGAATGACCAGCATGGTTATTTTAAACACTGTGATACCAGTAAAGATTATTTCAGGATCCTATATCATTAATGTGCTTCCTTTTTTCTCATTTTAAGTAATACGGTTAAAAGGTGCCCCCTGTGTGGCATATTCCATTCTCTCAACATCCAGCATGTTCATGCCATGTGCATGACTACCCCCCCAGCCAAAGTTGAAGGTTGGATGTTTGTCACCGCGTAGGCCACGGCCACATCTTTTGACCAGCAGATGCAGCATGGAGCAACTGACTTATTGTATCCACCTGCATTCGTGCGTCGGCTTTGCTAGTTCCTTGATCAGCCAGAGCGATCTCCATTGCAGCAGCAGAGGATGATTCTCCGTTTAAGATGACCTCATCCAGACATAACCAAATGTTTCTATCGCTGTGCCACCAGAGCGAGACAAAGCATTACATTTGGGTGAGTAAAACTGGAGTAAAAAATTGGGTTTTAAATCTTCACAAAGCTATGCAGTAAAGCTCCACATTGGGTTGAAGTAGTTTTTTCCTGTTAAAACCACTATTACACGAATAATTGGATTCATGAATTAATTTTAATGATCTAAAATTTCAGGGCAGTAATTCAGTAGATAAGAGCCTTTTGTTATCTCACAAGGGGATATTTGTCGTATTATGGTAACAGATAAACAAAAGTACGATATAAAACATATATGGTCTATAATTATACACCTAATGATGTACAAAGCGGATTCCCAAAAAGTTGTGACACTAAACAAATTGTGAATAAAAACTGAATGCAATGATGCGGAGATGGCAAAAGAACATAGATGACAGATCAAAAGTTTAATCTGAGTAAATGTAACATTTTAACAAACAAATCAACAAATCCCAAAAAAGTTGGGACAAGTAGCAATAAGTGGCTGGAAAAAGGAAATTGAGCATATAACGAACAGCT
>JAUZST010000945.1:184921-196505 GCA_034779995.1 Parotocinclus haroldoi | reverse complement strand
CAAGGAAAAACTCCCTAAAGTGATAGGAAGAAACCTTGGGAGGAACCAAGACTCAACAGGGGACCCATCCTCCATGGATGTTAATTAAATAAATACTAAATGTATGTTAAATTATAGCAAAACTATTAAAATAAATAAATAAATATTAAAATGTATCTTAGCAATAGAAAAAATATAGGATTATCTTAATGTGCTTATATATAAGAAAGGTTTAGCATGTGTAAAAATTTAGGCTTTCACTTGTGCATTCAGTGAAATCTCTATGGTACGTATCGTTTCTAATGAAAATACCCTTTCATTTAGAGCTGTATAAAAAGACTGACCATTGTAATGTCCTGTCCGTTCAGTCAACTTTTTTCACAAAACGTAACGCGATCCCATTATAAAACGCAAGACTGTAATGTGCTTAAATGTCATACGCCCGTTTATGAAGCTATGGTGAACCATTTCCAACGGAAAGTTCAATTTTGCGTACGAGATTCCTACAATTGCCCAGTGACACTTGTTGGATGATGAGAGAAAAATGGCATGCAATATTTTAAATATTGTACGATATTGTTCACCTGTCCTGGAAAAGGCGCAAGGCCTCATGGGCCCAGATGCGGATCAGTCCCTCTACTGGCAGGGTCTCAAGGGGCCGCAGTGCCTCAAAGATTCCTCTCACCCAACGGGTCATCTCTCTGGGGGAGTAGATATAATGGGGCTGGGTATCCTGTGTGAATCGCTCCTAAAATGAAGAGGGAAAACAAAAAAACCTGTCAAATTGAAGAATAATCAACTAAAAGGAGACAACAAACCGGTATATCCAACACGAGCTTAGTCCAACCTGAGACATGGTGTAGAACTCCACCATGGCAGCAGTGAGAGGCTCAGCATAGGTACGCAGTGAGGGAATGAGCCGGAGCATGGCTCTGTTGAAGGTGCCATAGATCTGAGTGAGGGAGGCTGGGCCAGGGTAGTCCACATACACCACTGGAACATGGCGCAGGAATCTAAAACGTGCATCCAATTAACACTGCTGGCTGCTAGGTGTTCGCTAATGCCTGATCAGATTAAAGCTGCTAAGCTAACCTGTGAGAGAGGGGCTTTCTGCCAGGGTCTGTTGGAGGGTTACAGGCACCGACAAACTGGATCCTTTCCAATTTCACCCAGGTCTGGTCAGAGGTGCGGTAGAATCCTCCATGTTCCACCATCTGCCACGAAAACGTGTAATGTGAGGTGAAAAGACGCAAAGCATAATATAGAAGTGCGGAGTAAAACGGATCCATACCTGTCTAATGAAGGAGATGACCCTCTGTGTGCCGTACTTGTCCATGTCAGGCAAGTTTATCTCGTCGCAGAACAGCACCAGCCATTTGCCGAGCTGCACGGGTGCCAGCACGACGCCGTTTGGTGTCCGGCGGTATTCACAGTAGTGATCGAACGTCTTCAGCAGCAGCTCGGGGGTGGTGGCGCTGGAGAAGTTCAAACCCACAACCTGTGGGAGGAAAATAAGAAACGCGCTCAGATGTTCAGCTACTTGAAATACTGTCTTGAGCTTCGGCATGAGGACATTTTTCAGTCAGACAGTTAAAACCAATGATTAACTAATCAAACACCTGAACATCCACAACAGTAAAAGCACCTCCACTCGTTGTCCGTTTTAGCATGCGGTTTGTACTTCAACAATTCCAGACTCCAATCATGCGTTTCTCAACATACTTTGCTCTTCCACCTTCACGCTGTTCAGGAACACCATGGATCAGGTACTATTCGCGTAGTGGATCATTCTTAGCACTGTGACCCTGATGTGTTAGTGGTGGCGTGTTTCCGTGTGCTGCTCTGGTAATAATGGCTCAGACACGGCAATGCTGCTGGACTCTTGTCCTTCATCTGTGATAAGAGGATGCTCTCGGTTTGTTTGCTGTACTATTCCTTCCAGCAGTTGCAGGTGCGTTTAAAAACCTCAGCAGCACTGCTGGGTCTGATCCACTCACACCAGCACAAAACTATATCAGTGTCTCTGTAGTGCTGAGATATATACCCCCCCACCCAAATCATGTCATGGTCCGTTTAAATATGCTGCAAGTCAGGGATTCCAGTACATGTACTGGTGAGGATGTATATAACATGATGGGTTGTGGCTTGGTGCTAATCGGTTTCCCTTTATTACAATACGTGTACTAGTTTGACTGGTCTTAATAAATTTTATATTGTCCCTGGCGAGGTACTAACAAAAGGTATTGCTGATACAAGCTGAGCTTGTTGTTCCCATTTCAGGTTAATGAAGGCTTTTATCGATCGCCACAGGTAAACAGGGAGAAATGGGGCTAACAAAAGACTGATTTAAAATCTAACTGTAGAACTGACAAAACGAACAATGAGCGCAGAAACTAACGCTACAGCTGTTCGGTCTATTGCTGATTTACAAAGCATCCGTTGTACCTACCTCCATATCAGGCAGGGCACGGAGAGCACTGAAAAGGGTCATGGTTTTCCCTGATCCTGGAGGGCCACACAGCACCAAGGGTTTGTGCTCAGCCAGCCAGGTGTAGAGCAGAGCCTCATGCCGAACCGTGTCCAGAGTTGGCACCACAACATCAGGCGAGGCCACTTTGTGGGTTTCCACTTCAATCTGAGGAACCTTGCCTTGCCACGACTGCCACTCTCCAGTGATGGACACCTGGCAAACGTTCACAGCAAAGTCAAGTCGATCTGTTTCAACATCAGGCTTACTACAGGTTAGAAAATGCATGGCTAGTCAGAAAAAGACCGAATAATAACAAAGTGAAGGTCAAATCATAATGCTTCATGGTTCCACCAACTAATAATGGCAGTAATAACCCAGAGGAGGACTGTGTGTGAAACAATGAGAATATCTTAGCTTTGCTGAATGCCAAACGCGAAGAGACCTTCGTAATTAAATGTGGATAAACAGAAAGCTCACCTCGTAATCGATGATTGGCACATTGGGTGCGGATGGGAGAGGAACAGTGGTGATGCGGCGGATGTATTCTCCAAGTTCCGCCCTCATCTTCAGCTTGCCATCGCCGGAGAAGGACCACAGCACAGCATAGATCAGGTATTTCTGTATGGAGTTACAAAGAACAAGTGACTAGTTACTTCCCTGTCGCCAGTCCACGGTGACGGCCACCCAATCTACACTTAAACAACAGGAACAAGCCTGCAGAACATGAAATATTTCAAACGACTGCACGTCTGTCATCTACAGACACTCGCCTGTATGTACTTTTCCAGCTGGTCAACGGGCATAGGGAAGTCGGGGTGGTTGTTGTTGTAGAGGGCTACGTTGCGGCAGGCCTGGTGCAGCATGGAGAAGAGGGAGCCTAAGCAGCGCAGGCGCGTGAAGTCCATAATGTGCTCCATACCGGAGGCGTGTTCAAGGGCCTTGATCACTAGCCCGGTGGAGGTGAAGTAAGGCTGCAGGATAGCCGCCACATCTCTCTGAATCTGAAAGGATTAACCGGCACAAGATGTCATAACGGTCTAGTAAAAATGCAGGCGCATGCTTTCCAGTTCAGTGCAGTCCAACATCCATTATTACTGGAAATAACCTGCCTTCTAACTTCAGATGTAAAAAAAAAAAAAAACTGGCCACCTCAACAGCCAGTGTTGCAGATCCACGAGCAGAGGCAGGAGTTAAAAAGCAGAGGTCCGTCCTTCACTTAAATGGTCACTACCTTGCCAGCTTGCTTGCTCGTTAGCTCACATGTGAACTAGAGACTGTTGTAACTAGAGACTGAGAGTTGTGTTTGTGTATGACATTCTGCTCCTTCTTTATACCAAACAATATGGCATTTATAAATGTATTTGCCTGTTATATTGCAAGAAGTATTCCCTTGTTTTTGCTCCCACTACTTGGATATTTTCTCTAGCCTATAACTATGTAAGCTGGTTCCCGTTCACTGTAGGAGTCTTTGTATCATCTGGCTGATCTTCCGTGTCGTTCGTAATACAGTGCACTTTTGCACAAAAAGTATCAGTTCCATCATACTATCCTCTTAAGTGTTAGGGCGTTCCGTAACAGGATATAATTATTGTAAATTTCCATTAATTACAACGGTATGAGGGCTACTGTGTACATGGGGGTGTTCCGTTCATGTTTTCAGTGGTATCTCTGACACGTTTATGCAGCATTTTTAAATGGTGTATACCTGTACTAGGTTTTTTTTTTTTTTTTTAAACGTGCCACTGAACCACTTTCTACAGCCAAGTTTGTGTTGCTAAATCAACCCCAGGACTCTCAGCTGTACCGGAGCTGTTGCCATGGACTGCTGTATGAATTGAATTGTTACCTGTAGCATGGGGGAGGCAGTCTCCTCTCCCTCATCCTCAGTACCCTTGCGCATGCGCTGGGCCTCATCCTCCCCTTCGTCCAGCGAGATGCTGCGCAGGCGGGAAAGGAAGTTGTTGAAGATCATGTCAGTGCTGAGAACGTCCTCACTGAACCACACCATACCACAGCGAGACACCGTGGCCAGCGTGGCGTACTTAAGGTCCTGGACTTCGAACATGACCCGCACCTGCACAGAATAACAAAATATTCAGACTTTAGATTTAAAAAAAAAAACTCTCTTAAAAGATCTTAAAATTTTGGGACTGTGGTGGCCTAGTGGCTAAGGTACTAGACTATGGACCAGGAGGTCCAAGTCTCAAATCCCACCTCTGGGTCCTTAACCAATAATTGCTTGGGTTGTAAGACTGTATTAATTGCTAAGTTGCTCTGGATAAGAGTGTCTGCTAAACGACATAAATGTTGATTCACTGGTCAGAGACCACACCGTGCTCAAACGGAATATTTCGAGTTTAATTTGAGGTCAAAACAATAGTTTTTGCACTTAATAATGCATTTTTAAAAGCGGAGTATTTTTAAAGAACGGAATCGTACATTAGGAGGCAGGCTGAGACGCTCTCCGTTGGGCAGAGTCAGCAGCTTGTTGTCATCCAGCACAGAGTTCAAGTTCTCTACCCACTCAGGATCAACATCACCATCGAAAATGATCCATTGCCTCTTCTGCAGCTCACCGCGGACATTATCGATGATTCTGAAAGAAGACAAATCCATACACGCTAAGATTAAACTTCCAAGGTAACAAGTAGTACAAAAAAAAAAAAAAGATAAATCAAACAGCATTTAATCTTTTGTATTACTCGACTATCTGTAATAGCTATAGTTCTCAGTCTGTAAGGGTCTTCTAATCACTATGCACTATTTACCCTGAGATGGACTGGTGCCCTGTCCAGGGTGTATATCTGTATTCCCAGAGAATTCAAAGTGTTTCAAATGGGATGCTTTGTTTTTGGGAACAGGACTGTAAATAATTTCAGACTCTTCGCTCGGTAATGTATAATAGCTGATTAGATTAATAGTTGTGTAGTTTGGCATCATGCACGGCTGAGGAGATGACTGCATGCACCTGCTGATTTATTATTAAAATGATCTAAAAACGTAAAAGTAGCATGTATCAAAGAGCAGTGGAGAGTTTTTGTGTTCAGGTCATTAAAGTAAAGTAATCAGTAAATGTATTCTGTTGAGTCTTCTGTGCATCTCCAACGGCCAATTCACAACTGGAGCAACCAAGGTGATCTGAGAAAGCTTCTTCAAGATCAACCCTAAACTAAAACTCACTTCCTGAGGACGTGGGTGAAGAGCCCATCTGTCCATTCACGGGTGTTGGGGTCCAGGGTTCCATACAAGTGATCTTTGCTGATGGCTTTGGGGTCAATGATGTGTGCCACACCCTCGACGCCCTCGAGTCTCTCCAGGGCTTTGAGCAGCACACGCCAAGCCAAAGTCTTCCCACTGCCTGATGGACCCACCATCATCAAACCGTGGTTGATCTGGGTGATCTGGTACAGCTGAAGCACCTGGGAACAGAAGCGGATGGATTTTTTTTAGGTAGTGAAGTGGGTCAAATTTTGAACAGTTGCTACTACACAGAACTAATCAGATTCCCCCAATCTGTGGATGGTTAAGTTCGCCCACAGGTACTAATAAGCTTAAATAAAATGACGTGTATGAAGTAAATTTTGTTTTATGTTTTAAAACAAATGATGTTTTATGTACTTGTTTTTAATGAGTGTCTCTGATTTTCTTTTATGCTGTAGCACTGAGATTTCTTTGAAATGTAAAGTGCATTATAAATTAAATGTATTATTATTATTAAAAAAAAAAAAAATCAGAATTTCAGATTTCAGACTACTTTACCTTCTCCACCCACATGCTTCCAACATCATCACCATCTCCATACGTGAGGTACATCTCGGCGCACACCTTCTTAAGTTCTTCCCTCAGAGCAGTCATCTCACCGCGCATGTACTGGACGCCTGGGAAGACATCCGACAGAAGGCTGAAGAGCAGCGGGATGTCCTCCGCTACCAGCTTGGGCACCATGGTCTCGCACACGCTCTGGATCAGGATCTGAGAGAGAAAATGTGCTCGATTCAGGCGCATGGGCATCAAACCTGCTTTCCAACAGAGTAATGGGGTTGGACCCGAATATTACAGACGGGTTCGGGCACGAAACCGGATTCAAATTACCTCCTGCTCAGGGAGATTTTCTGCAATCTCATTTTCATCCACGTCCTCGCCCCGCTCGCACTTCTCCCGCTTGATCCTCTGGATTCGCTCCCTTTTCACATTACCGGCGCTGATCAGCACACTCTTCAGAGCTCGCAGGCCAAAATCGTAGTGAGACTGAGAAGAGAGCTGCTCGTCACACAGCCTGACAAAACATAGGATAGAACAGGTTAAACGTCTGCAGGATCTGTGTTCTGGTAAATTAACATCCGTGATATCCCGTCTCCGGATAAAACGCCACATTACAACATAACACAACAATATATTCCCATCTACTTTATTCAAGAACGACAAAGCTAGTATCTGACTGTGAGGGTAAGGGAATCTAGGAGATAACCAGAGGAGATGCCGTCTTCAGTGGGCCTTCAATTTGAAAAGAATCCTCGAAGCGTTATGGAGCCTGGCCATGTTTCACAGTGGAGGTCCCACATTCACTTTCCGTGTGTCACAAAACCATCAAAGTTTGTCCCAAGAGTTTACTCTCTGACCAATTAACAGATCTCTGATGTTCTAGTGTCCACTGGCTCTGTTCTTTCATCCAAACCAGAATGCTCTTCTTAGTGACGTCCCCCTAAAGAGTTCTCTTCCAAGCAAGTAGTTTTGCCATAGTACCGACTATTAAAATAACTAACTTAAACCACACATTGGTATCCACTTTACCTGACCTGTCCAATGCAACGATCACCTCAAGTCTTACGAGTTTTAGGAAAAAAAAAAAAAACATTTAAGAACTATATTCACTTTGAAATCACAACGCGACACCTGCACCTGCGTTTCACCTTGGACTCTCCACCCACATGTTTTGGATGCAATTTTGCACGGATAAGCTTGATTATTTCTATTTATGAAGGAAACCATTACTACTAATAAGTTTTGATGAGTAAAGTAAACAGAATTGTGATCAAAAACAACATTAAGGCTCACAATAAAGTCTCTAAATATCACACTGGGATATAACCGTACTTGAAAAATGGCACTATCTTCTTGGCGAGGGTCTCGGCAGTGCGGAAGCCTTGCGAGTACAGCATGACCTGGGCAATGAGCTGACGGTCCGGCTTGGTCATGGCCAAGCTGCGGAAGAGTTTCTTCAGGTTATCGGGCAGGTTGGAGCGGCCAGCGTAGCCAGGGTTCATTGTGATGAAGATGGCCATTTCAGGGCTCACTTTGACCTGTTTGTTCAGCAGCTCAGTAGTGACCGGTGTGCCTAAATAAAGAGAGAAACACACTCGTAATAGAAGCATGGAACGCAATCCACCAAGTTTAGACAGCCGAGTACGTACTTTTGTCCCGGTTGGGGTTGCTGTGCTCCCTCAGGGCCACCTGGATGTACTGAACCTGCTGTGAAACGGCCGAGAGCATCCTCTCCTCCAGTCTGTTAAACTCGTCAAAGCATCCCCAGGCACCTACCTGACACAGGCCCACAAAGATGCGGCCCATAGCCTGACGAGGAAAGGCAAGACACCATTACGTACAGCCTGAGGTTCAAGCCAACCACAACAATGGGACATGGCTTTAGTACAATTTCACTACAAATCATGAAACGGAGCATGTACCTGGAAATCAAAAGTCTCGTCACAGTTAAAGACAAGGACGAAGCGGCCGAGCTGGTGACCCAGAGCCTTAACAGACTCTGTCTTTCCTGTTCCGGCAGGACCTGATAAAACAGCCAAACAGATGTGAGGAATGTGTCCTCGGAAAGGTTTGGAAAGAAAAACAACCAAACTGGTAAATCCATCCAACTGTCAATGATGCAGCTGCATTGATTTATGATATGACAGTCTGCGTTCCTGTGGTGTGTGTGTGTGTGTGTGTGGCCTTCATACAGTTGATATCTGACTGGGAAACTAGACTCAACATCAAGCCGGTAGCAACCCACCAATATGGGGGGAAAAAAAGAAGTGTGTTAAGAGTTTATCTGCGTTTCACATTACAGGTATGAAGCTTTTAACGACCGTCAGATCAGTCTTAATTAGAAAAGGGGTCTCGTCTTTTAACGTAACAGCCATACACAGCTGGTCACCTCAACAGCCAAGTCAACACTGCGGATCTAAGAGCACAGACAAGGGTTAATAGTCGAGTTTAATAGCGGAACTCTGCCACGAGTACGTGCACATGGTCACCACCCAAACGGTCGTGCGCTCGCTTGCTTGTTAGCTCACTGTGCAAGCCGACTTGTGGATGACTTTCTGACACTTCCATGTAACAAGCTGTAAATTGTCTTTGTTCTACAACCCCTCCCATTACCTGTACATTGCCTATAAACTATAAATATACAAACTTGTTCACATTTTGCCATTTGCTCTTTATTAACTGAAGTGCTACATGCTTATCTGCTTAATGTCTCATGTTAAAATGCGCATAGTATCACCTCAAAGGAAAACATTCGCATTCCTAATTCAGCCAGGAGATATCAGAATACCCAATATGAGACAGATAGCCCTAGATATACTAAAAGACTCAGCAAAAACAAACAACCAAACAAAAAAAAACAACCCACTGAGACCAAAAAAAAAAGACCCAAGAGAAGAACTGACCAAATGGAGATCCTCCCAGTCGAGCCTCCAGAGCCTGGGTCATGGTGAGATAGCAGCGGTCTGTCAGTGGGGTCTGCACCAGCTTCTCTTGCACACCCAGGTACTCAAAGCCATAATTGAATTTGGCATTGGCCATCTGAATGGAGAGCTGCTGCAAGACATCAGTCTGCTTGGGATCAAAATAAAAGCGCATCTGGCTGAGCCACTCAAAGGACTTGGGGTTGTCGATTTGGTTCTTGATGAGGGTCCTGGTGACGTCCCTCTGGTGGACAAGTTCAGTGATCTGAAAACAGAACAAGAAACATTGTGTAAACGGGCATAACACTAGTACTGATGAATCCGCGCATGAAACATTCTTACCAGATGCTCTAGCTTCTTCCTGCGGATAGGAGGCTGCTCCATCAGCACGGTGTCGGCCAACAGGTTCAGCGTGGAATTCACGTTTGTCAGCACGTCCTGGAGCGGAGCCATGTTGTCGCTGCCTGCAATGGTGGTCAGAGCTGTCTCCACCTTCTCTGACCAGTCAATCTGGGCTGAGAGAACCACTAGCTGGGCCTGAGTTTGGGGTGTAAAAAAAAATGAGAATGTAAATAATCTTGACGCGTTACACCTTTGCAACAAGCATCTTTTAGACTCTGGTTAGTAACAATTGACCATTATAGACCATTAGTTACCTGATATCTATCAATCCAGTCGATGTAGGTAGCAAGGTCAATGGTGTTGCCTTTGTTGAAGGCGCCCACCTCGGTGACTGCCTCAGCTAGCAATTTGGCCAGTGTGACCCGCATCTCCTTCTCCACAAGGGTCAGCCACTCGTTGATTTTTGGGTGCTCCGTGATGGACACAGGGGTCTTGTAATATACCTAAAAGAATTGTCAAAAGATCTCCTTATACTGGGTTTGATTTGTCTTCGCTGGTCTAACAGCACTTGCCTGAGTTGCGTTACAATCAAAATGAAGAAAAATTCTAACAGCTTGTGTCAGGTTAAAAATTAGGTTAAAAAAAAAAAATTACAAGAAAGTGCCCAAAGAGGATTTATGGTTTTTCACTATGGGACATAAAAACAGAAATGTCCTTACAAGGTCCTAAACTTAGGTACACAAACGGCATAATTTCTTTAACAAAACCTAGGCTACCTTTAGCTGTTCCACAGAAATTAGGAGGATAAATTGCAACCAGACGCTGCTAATCGCTGCCCTTAAATATCTTATCAGCAGCAAGTGTGATCACTTCTATAAAAGCGCAAGTTTTCGTAATTCACCGGTCTGGAGGTTTGCGTTAACACGGCAGCAAATATAAAACTGTTGCAACTGTTGCTGCCAATCAATCTGAGAAGGTTTATAGGGCAATTTCCAAACCATTTAAATTCCATCTTTCGACAGTGAATAAGATTATTAAAGAAAAAAAAATGTGTCCAATTGGTAGACGTTCCAGGATATGCACACCAAGGTCAGATCATGTGGCGCTCAGAGAAACTGCTAAAACCCAAGAGGTACAGCTCAGACTCAATTAGCGTATTCAACGTTCAAGGTCATGAGACTACAATTAAGAATGACATTAAAAAACACTGAATAAGTATTTGTTTGGCTTGTTTGGAAGGGATGCCAGGGGAAAGACTCCTTTCTAAAAAAAGAACAAGACAACATAAGCCGTGTTTAAAGCTCTGTACTAGAACTAGGTTCTGAATTAAAGTTAGCCATTGTGAGCTGCTAAATGTGACTGGCACAGAATCGGTCATGTGAAACTGATCACACTAAAAACCATCCAATTGTGATAACCGCAATAAATCGAGGCATCTCGTTGTATCTAGCCCCTTTTATGACCTGCTAAGGACCAGGTGATGTTAATAATTTAATTTATTAAAACATCAATACACAAAATCTAGTTCAAAGAGCTTGTACTTTGTTTCTCACAGTACTGTATGTACGTTTAGCTCAAGGGCAGCAAATGCAACCTATCTGAATAGACTCTGCAACTGATACTGGTTGTTGTTGTTGTTTACCTCTTCTCCCTCTCGAGATGAGATGCCCAGGACCTCAGTGTTGTCTTCATTTAGCAGGATGCTGGCCACCCCAGCAAACATCTTTTTGAAGTGCTTCTGCAATTTGGCCACATTCTTGCTGTTGCCAATGATCTCGAGCAGATCCTCGTCACCGACAAAGTAGAACCTGAAGAAACAGCTTGGTTACACACACCGACTACGGCTGGGCTATATGACCTCCAATCAATCATAATTAACTAAACACTTTGTATTGTAATAGCACTTAACTATTCATGCTGGGTTGTTTTTTTTAATACAAATGGCATATCATTGTGGTTTTACATTATCTGAAGGAAACACTAGATTAACTACTTATGGTTATTTACTGAATACTGTTCGAATCCGGTTAATGGGACCAGCCGCTTATTCGGACCGAATCCTAAAGTACCGAAACAAATCCTATTATATACGTGTAATTTTATTCGCTTA
>JAUZST010000945.1:169757-184821 GCA_034779995.1 Parotocinclus haroldoi | reverse complement strand
AAAATCAGTCCTCAGTGGGAGGTCCTTGGAGGCACATCGTCTCTTGGTGACTAAATGATGGAGGGAGTTACTGCACTCTGGTGGGGCTGGGTTCTGGTGATGAAGACCAATAGAGTGATGCTGGGGTGGAGGAACGTCTGAGTGTGTGGTACCGGAACATCACCTGCTTTTTTTTCTGAGACACTGTCAGGATATGTCTATTCCCTTCTGATTCATCAGTGACGACTTAAGCCTGCACTTCTCTCTTCTGTTAAAGGTTGTGAAGTGATAGCTGTGAACACGCGTTCCACCACGCAGACCTTTATCTATAAATGTGACGCTGTGCTGTGCACTCTTCCTTTGGGCGTGATGAAGCAGCAGCCCCCCGCTGTGCAGTTTGTGCCCCCACTCCCCGAGTGGAAGACTTCTGCCATTCAGAGGATGGGTTTTGGTAACCTTAACAAGGTGGGTGCGTGCTTGCGCGTGCGATTTTATTCTCGACGAACGGTTCGAATCTATAGAATTTTCGTAGTAAAGACTGTTTTCAGGATCCTAATTCAGTTCGAGCAAATCAAATGGCTATAAGGGGTCTCGGAGGATCGTGGTGGCTTAGTCTTTAAGGTACTCGACTATGGACCAGAAGGTCCAGGGTTCAAATCCCACCTCTGCCAAGCTGCCACAGTTCGGCCCCCGAGCAAGGTCCTTAACCCACAACTGCTTGGATTGTAAGACTGTATGAAAATGATATATGATATAAATGCAAATGCACAACATAATGTGCATTTTTCCCTATGATTACATAATTACCATATGGGATAGCCGCTAATATCACTAAGTATGATAATGACTATATTCATTGTAATTTCAACAAATTTCAATCCGTGTTATTAATTGTTGTGGTTAAGCTGTAACATTTCTGCAGTCAGTCCACTGGCTGAAGGCGTGCACTGTTTTTAGTGTTGCTTCTCCACCATTTTCGAGCGCAAGAGATACGAGAGACCTTAGGCCAACGTTGTGACAGTATAATCAGTCTGTAGAGTCAACTGTCACCTAAATTTCTATAACAAGATTCTGGTGTGACCTGCTGCCTGCCGTGACACTTGTGGTGCACGTTAAAATGATCCTCAATAAAGTAGAGGGTGAAGTCCTTCAGCACAGACGACATGAAACTGAAATCTTGCCACATTGGCATGTCGGAGCAGGATGAAGTAGCTTTTGTATACCAGAATGACTTTTATTTTCAGTGTTGTTCGGCAGACTGAAAATAGATTTACAGACGCTCGGGATTGACATTCTGAAAAACCCATCGTTAAGTTGCCTGGATTATAAATATATACGTACAAGTCATAGCGTAGCACTACTTTAGACATGCTTAAACACTTTATCCTGCGTTAACCTGCAGTTGGCACTCTGTAATAACTCAAAACGTGTTTTATTTATCTTTTTAATGTATTAAATAACGTATTGATAATGGGAAAACAAAATGCTCCATTGGCAGACTGAGGGCACAGCTGTTCAGCTCAGTTATCTGGCCGCTGCCCAGATGCCCATCGTCTCTTTGGCAGTGGTTTTCGGAGTTTGTATACATGGAGTTAATGGTTCTATAGTGTGTAACCATGTGCGGTCTTTATTCTTAAATGCTATAATATGAAAACGGGGCTATATAGGAGTTGTATTAGTACACGCGAACGTAGTATGACCATTGAAAACTCTTAAAGTAGATGCACAAAAACGAAAATGGTACGGTAAACTGTTGTGAAACAGTTATTAAATTTATGTGAATTATCAAAATATTCAGTAACATCCATTTACTGGAAGAAACCTAGGTTTTCATTCCTGTCCCTAAAGTTTATGGCTTAAATAGGACATGGAGAGATACAGGTCCTAAAACGAGCTCTGTAATGACGTTTTATGATATGAAACATGCCATGTTGTGGATACCATGATAAGCCCCACCAGCAAAGCAAATAAACGTGAGAATGAACAGTTTATATTGTTTATAAATTGATAGGCTGTAACTCTGATGACTCATGAGTCATGATGCAGTCTGCAGCTGGGTAATTTCACGTGCGAGGCACAACTGTTTAGGCGTCGTGTAAAGGGAATAAGAGTGATTCGTAGCAAATCCGTCGTTGTGATCTGTAGTAGTGTTGTGTGTCACATCTGGAGCAAACCTACTTTGAATGGAAACGATAAAAAAAAAAAAAAGTGTGCTTAATAATAGGTTGAGCTTGTGCATTGTCATGTTCTTTACATCTACTGTCTGAACGAGCTCCTCCACCTGTCTGTCTGCACCATTGCGCGCACACACTCGCACCCCCTCACACTTCAGTAGCAACAGAAATGCTGCAGTATTATGCAACGTCCTGCTGCTGTGATCCTTTTCTTGGTCAGCGAATGATGCAGTTTGCTAGCTTTCTACTGCATCTTTTTTTAGATTGCTTTGGATCTAGTAGTTTCTTTAGGGCAATATCAAATTTTCTTTTTCTCTTGTAAATGTTTTACATACTAGGACTTTCCAGCCTGTGACCTTGAGAGACCGTGTAAAAGAGCTTCAGTGCTGTAGCCTAGCAGTTAAGGTACTGGACTGTGAACCTGATGGTCCAGGGTTCATATCCCACCTCTGCCAAGCTGCCCCAGTTGGGTTCCTTAGCAAGGCCCTTAACCCACCATAGCTTGAATTGCAAGACTGTATGAATTGTAAGTGGCTCTGGATAAGGGCGTCTCCTAAATGACATAAATGTAAAATATGGATCAGGGTATTATTCAGGCATTTAGGGTTCTTTTATTAGGAACTAAGCATGTATGGAGTATTTGAATGTATGTGCTGTATAGCTTCTATTCTCATATACTGCACTGCGCAAAAGTCTTAGGACACGATTAGACTTGTTGTTTTAGCAACTGTATACTTTTTCAATCTTAGCAGATTACCGGACAATGCCGCAAATTTGTATTGAGTATTTAAAAACAAAAGCTGCAAGTGTAACCCCTCCTTAAACTTCAGCAATGGCAGCATCGCACACCTTCACCCTTCTACAGTCCAAAGAAGCTTGATCACAAATGGTTTTTTGGAAGGTTAGCAGCCAAGAAACCACTTTTTAGGGAGGACTCATGAAATACTGATTAAAAAAACAAGTATTTTATTTATTTTATTTTTGGTTCATATTTCCGGTAGTGTAGTAAGCTTTAAGTTGAACGTCTTCTATTCATAAACTTTAACTTCCCTCTTCTGCTTGTTGACACTCAACATTGATTTGATAGAAGTACAATAATAATACACCGCCAATACCTAACTGAGTAATTCTCTGAGGGATCTGAAATAATTAAAACTAAAATATGGTAGTTAAATCGCAGGGTTGCAGGCAAAAAAAAATGCCTTTTAAGTGTTTCTTTCTTAACAGTGTCAGGATCGTAGGTTATTCCAATCCCATTTGGCGGCCATTTAAAGGTATGGCAAAAATCTGTCCCTTGGTCCACAGTGGGTTAATATGCAGGGTGAGGCACAAGTCACAGGACACGTCGTGTGCTGCATCGTGGACTTTTGGCAAAGGCTGCCAAATCCATCGTTTCTTTGTTGGTAGAGGTCTTCAGAGCTCGTCGTCCACAGTCTAGGTTTCTCTGAATGTGGCTACGAGTGACGCAGCAGTGCTGAAATGTGAAATTGGTGATCTTTCAGGGTGTTGGTAGTTGTAGTTGTAAGTCCGTTGCTATGATACAGCAGCTACGTTCATTGGACATCAGAATCGTCAATTCCATCCTCAGTTACCTGTGATGGACAGCAAAAGTTTTGAACTTTGTGTTGATAACCTTTGAACCACAAGCGATCTTGCAAATCTGATTGTGGAAATTGATTTCTGAGACAATTCTGGTCTTCTCTGATATGACCACCTTCCCATTAGGAAACATGTGCCCTTGGTCCAATATGATAGGGGTTGGCCCTGATGATGGGGTATTGGGGTGGTAGAAAGTGTCCTGCAGTCTTCAGTACACTTTGCTTAGACCGTTGGGCCAGTCCTGCATCAGAAAACCTCATACTTGTCTTCCCATGCAGGTGGTGCTGTGTTTTGACCGTGTATTTTGGGACCCCAGCGTGAACCTGTTTGGCCATGTAGGAAGCACAACAGCCAGCCGTGGAGAGCTCTTCCTCTTCTGGAACCTCTACAAAGGTCAGCATTAATCAGTAATCATTCATAACCAGTCATCAATTCAGGCCAGTAAATTCAAATTTCAGCAGCCTTTGTTCTTCTAAAAGGGCTTTCCACTAGATTCTGGAACATGACTGTGAGGTCGGCTTTTGATGTTAGACATTAAGCCCGGGTTTATTTCTGGCGTTTCCGTGCAAAACCCTACTAAATAGAACAGCAGATCATTTTCCTTCAGCATGTTGTTCTGTTCCAGCAATCTAAATCATTAAAGTCTACAAACCATCTTCAGATTCATCTTTTTTTTCCATTATTTCACACACTTCCCTTTTTCCCCCTGATTTATCTCTGCTAGCCCCCATTCTGCTTGCTCTGATGGCTGGAGAGGCAGCAGGAATCATGGAGAACATTAGTGATGATGTCATTGTGGGCCGTTGCCTTGCAATCCTTAAGGGGATCTTTGGAAGCAGTGCGGTTCCTCAGGTGAGTCTTCCTAAATTCCCTGCTTTAAAATAAATGTGCTGGCATAAATCCTGAAGTAGATTTGAGACCTTTTTTAAGTCATTCCACAGCTTTTCTGTTCTTAATGCGAGATCACTCACTTAATGTATTCATAACCTTATTAGACACGCCTCCTTGTTTCTACACTCCCTATCAGTGTGACTGCAGTGCTGAGAATGATCCACCACCCGAATAATACATGATCTGTGGGGGTCCTGACCATTAGAGAACAGAGTAAATGGGACTAAGAAAGTATGTAAAGAGACAGGAATACAGTCTGTAATTTTAGAATTGTAGAATATAAAGCTTTTATATGGTGGAAAGGATAAAACGGAAACCTAACCATGGTGAACCTAATAAAAATGACTGGTGAGTGTATGTGGTTCTCTGTGCCTGTAGTATGGCAGGTCATGGTCATGATTTTGTAATAAACTTTGCTAAAATATTAATGAAAACAAATGCTTTTGGTCCTTTTTACTCCCAAGAATGTCCTGCACTTCCAACAATTGTGTAGAGGACTATATATAGGTGAACCACATTTATTCACCAGTCACTTTATTAGGTACACCTATGTATATAATATAATATAAAAGGTGTACCTAATAAAGCGACTGGTGAATAAATGTGGTTCTCTATGCCAGTACCTTGATGTAAATGTATTTATATGGGGTTTGCCGTATTTAAAGTTGTAACTGATGAGGGATGTTTCCCTTAAATAGCCAAAAGAAACCGTGGTGACGCGTTGGCGTGCCGACCCCTGGGCTCGTGGCTCTTACTCGTACGTGGCAGCTGGTTCCTCTGGAAATGACTATGACCTGATGGCCCAGCCCATCACACCTGGACCTGCTATACCTGGGGCTTCACAGGTAAAAGCCTTGACATCTCTGGCTCTGGATCTGTACATTTAACTTGCATTTATCAGTCAGGTTTTTTCAGTCCGGCTCGTTCTCTGAGCTAAACAGTTATTGTGAATTATAAAAATGACAAACCTCCTTCATTTCGGATGACCTCTGATGATTGCTACATGCAGTAACTACACTGCTTTCACAAATTATGTATACATTTCACTATAATATAATATTTCATTTATATGTCATCATTTTTATGAGCACTATATAAACTGCTTGTAATTACAACCTTGTTTCATGGTTCTCCGTTCTAAAAAGCAAAATGGGCTCCTAGTGCTGTGTAGAAAGTAAGAAATGATCAATAGGCATAAAGCCCGTACATTTAGATGCTTAATATTTTCAAGCAGCAAAAAATGCGAATAGTGACATGGTAACATAAATGACGTAATGAATCAAGTAATATAATATTGCATTAACTTTAACAGCCCTAATAACTGGAAATAGTTTTTGTTTTAAAACCTGTAGAATCGTTCCTAGTCAATGGCGCTATAAATATCAAGACTGGTGAGACCTCCCACATGCCTTCAACAAACTATTTAAAGTTTTAGCATGTTGAGATTCAGTTTGTCAAATTACACCCGCTGGGAAGGTTTAGAAGTGACATTGGATTGAACAAAAAACATTTGTAATCCTTAGTGTTTATGTTCGGAGTAGGAGATTACCAGTCACGTGCTTATGTGACAAGTTTCAAGCCAACGATGTCAACCAAAATCAAGGTGTCTTGTGTTATTATTTCCTTAATTCTACTTTTGATACAAGCAGAACTATTTCACATAACATCTATGCCATTGAGTCTTGGTTCTCCTTTCCCTGACCACATTTAAGGTGTTTTTCCTTGGCATTGTTGCCCTAGACTTGGTCGGTTTGAGATTGACCTTTTAAAATAAAACAATATAATGTAAGATGAGATAATATTGTACAGCTGCTTTGAGACAACGCACCGTTTAAAAAGCGAAATAAATGGAAGTAAATGTCGAATTGACCGACTACAGTAGTGTTGCTGTGTGCTCTTGTGCGCAAGTGGTGAGTTTACACGTACGTGTGCGTTTTTTTTTTTGCAGCCTGTTCCTCGGCTCTTCTTTGCTGGAGAACACACAATCCGGAATTATCCGGCGACGGTCCACGGAGCTCTGCTGAGCGGGCTGAGGGAGGCCGGACGCATCGCCGATCAGTTCCTCGGAGCGATGTACACACTGCCCCGGCAGAACACACCTGCTGCCAACCCCCAGCCTTCACCCAGCGTGTAGACACACTTACATTTGTCCAGCATGTAGGTGCTCACATACATGTATACACATTCACTGAGCACCTTATCAAGAACACTGTGCTAATACTAGGTAGGACTCGCAATACAATTATTATTTCTGGCATGGATTCCACAAGAATGTGGAAAGTGAGATTCGGCAGTTGCCGCTAATTTTAAGGTGCACGGCGGTGAAACTTATGAAACTTGTTCAGCTGCAGCCCAAAGTAGTTGTTCTGTTGGATTCAGTTCCAATGACTGGGAATGCCACTGAAGAACGCTACTCATTGACATGGTCATGAAACCAGCTTGGCCCAGCCGTTAAGACGGGTAAATTGTGGCCATGAATGGGGTGCACGTTGTCAGGAACAATACTCAGATAGGCTGTGGCATTCAGGCAGTGATTCATTAATATTAATGGACCCAAGGTGTGCCTAGAAAACATTTCCCATACCATTAATCCGCCTCCTTCAGGCTTGGACTGTTGACAAAAGGCAGGTTTGATACATGTTGTTAATGCCATGCTGTTACTGAGCTATGGACCAGAAGGTCTAGGGTTCAAATCCCACCTGTGCCAGGCTGCCACTGTTGGTTCCTTTAGCAAGACTCGATTATAGAGTTGCTTTACCCCCCTTATGATTTGTTTTGGTGAGCCTGTGTCCACTACAACTTATCTGTTGTCTCTGAAAATACCCGGCGGGCAGCACCATGGCCTCACAGCAAAAAGGTCCTGGGTTCAATCCCAGGATTGAGGGATTTGGGTCCTTTCTGGGTGGAGTCTGCATGTCCTCCCTTAGGTCTGCATGGGGCTTACTCGGATCACGCCGGTTTCCTCCCACAGTCCAATGACATGGAAATTCGGTTAATAACGTATATTTGATTAGTCTTGATAGAACCTTGTGCGTTTAAAATTTAAAATGGCCACTCGTGTCGGTAGCGATGGTGAATATACAAACTGAAAATTCCAGGAGCTACTTGGACCACTTGTATTTAATTGGATCAGTTAGAAATAGTTGCTCACCTGATCGCAACAATCCTGCCATGTAAAATTCCCCAGTCTAATTACTTTTTTTTTTTATGGTTGATCTAAGCATAACCTGAACGCCCATATACCCATGATGCACTGCCGTGACAAGACTGGCTGATTAGGTATTTGCATGGACGTACAGGTGTGCACGTGTTCCTACTAAAGTGCTCAGTGAGTATAGGTCGCCCATTGTATTTTTAAAAACACTGAATCTCTATTGTTCTTATCCAGCATACAGACCCGGCCTTCTTCCAAAATGGAAACGCCCTACACAGGTATAGAGACATGAGAAGGACAGAGTAGAAGAAGGAGCTAATCAGTATGGTAGGTGTTAAAAGGAGCGACGTTCAACCGGTCAACTGGGGTTACACTGGCCCTGTGACTATACACCTATGCAGAATTCCCCCCCCCCCCCCATACTTCCTGTTCAGCTGTAAAATTAAAAGCATCACCTAGGGGTAGATCAGTGGCAAAACAGCCCTTGGTCTTGTACCATACTAAATGAATTAGATCTCCGTCTAACATAAAATCATACATGCTGTGTTAGCGTCTGTTTTAAAGATGTATTACATTTCTACCACTGTTTTCTTCTCACTAGCCATGACTCAGGTCACATCTGATAAACTTGTACTTAAAAAAAAAACGGGAAAAAAAGTATTTATTAAGACATGGGTATCATTTATTAAGACATACAATCAACTAGTTGAACGAGTAAAGCTGACACACAAAACATGCAGGATCCTGTCCGAGCATAAGGGGACAGTTTGAAGTGCGAGACAATAGGAGACGACTGAGAACAATCCTCATTCTGTGTAGGCGGGGGAGTCCAGTTTGAGGAACGCGATTGCATTTCCTATTCATTTGTGTTGGAATTACACTCCAGCACTCAACTTTGACTCCGCTGCTTACTTCTGGGTATATATTTAAACGTTCAAGCCGATTCATCAGCTAGAGGTTCCAAGTCGGCGGTTAAAACCTACTCGAACCGGTGCTGATGTTTCATAAGGAAAAGATTAAACACGTGTACATAGTTGCAGCAGTTTACGGTCTGTATACGCCGAGAACCGAAAGCGCGGCCCGTTTTCCATAGCACGTCCTCAGTATGTTCTACTTGATGAGAAACCATCCAGAAAGCAACGTCGGATCGAAGTGTGGTACCAGGACTGCCTGACAGAGCATTAAAAACAAAGTGTCGCGTTTACGAGATCTTCGAATGTGTGTACATAGAGCACGTTGGACCTGATCGTACTGGGTGAATCGGAATCAAGAAACCTTTTACACTGAATTTCTGTACTGTTGTTTATTTTATTTTTTTTTCCCTTTTCTTCGTTGATGCCTAATGGCTGAACATTGTAAAGGTATTCTGCTCATAGCTCCTTCTGTTATGATTAGTTGGGAACAGATGAAAAAGAGTAGCTTAAACATTTCCTTTTAATTGCTGTTGAAAGATAAAAAGCTAATGTTTTGCATTAAGCTGAAAGAAATGTTTTTTTTTTTTTTACTTTTATTTTATGTTATTGTTGTTTTGGTCTAGTTTTTTTTACATTTGGTGCAAATTTGTTATTAAATGAAGAAAATCAACGACGCATAGTTTTTGTTTTTCTGGGATGGGGAGGGGGTTTCATATTTGTTTACGTACTGATTTGATTTATGGAACAGGTTTACAAATATTTAGACGTTATTTCGGCATTAGTACCGGAATCAAACTGGGTCACCCCTGCGGCATGAGCTGAGCCTGCTCCCCTGGCAGCTAGCTGTTGCTGCCCTGATTTCCCTGCTTTGCTGTGGGGACTGTTCCCTGGAGGACAGTGGAGGTGATGGGAGCTGGGAGATTTTTACTGTCCAGACAGGGTAACTTGTGTTTTATTTGTAAAAAATAAATAAATAAAATTTCTACAGTCTCCATCGGGTAAAGGTATTTCCCATTACTGCTGCACTCGACTGCCCCGTGCATCCGGTTACCACTCGGCTGGGAAGGTCAGTTCTCTGCTATTCTTTGTACTGAGTTGATGTCCTGCGTCGCTAACGCCTAACTTGTAAGAGAATTGTGCACAAGGTTCCAACTCGCTGAGTCATTTACTTCTCATCGAACAACATAGTGGCTGAGTAGCAGTGTGGCGAGTGGTGTGGATGAGTTCTGATCTCAAGGCTTCCTTGACTGCTTGCTAAATCATAGCGGGTACAGCCAGTTGGATGAGTTTGTTGTAGGTAATGAGGTGCCGCCAAATAGGCCTTTAGCCAGCCAAATGGCCATGTCTCTAGAGCAGCAGATCAGGAGACAAATGTAGATAGACCTGGTGGACCAGACACGTCGCCTTCTGTCTTCTGAAGAAGTCCAGAAGATCTTTGCTGCTGTTCCGCCATAATGTTGAGCCACCTGCTGTAGCTCATCCTAGCCATAGCACTTCTTCTGCTGCCGCCTTCATGGTGGGGTAAGTGTAAGAGTCCAACGGTCTTCCAGCCCCTGCCGGCATCAGGGTTGTATAACTCTTGTTTCCGAGAGCAAACAAGGCTTGGAACTCGGGTATCTGGCTCCTGGTGAGCGTCTCCTCCACTGTTGCTTTGGCGAATGTGGTGTTGTCACTCTAATGAAGTTACCAAGTCTCACCCAAGAGCTTTTCTAACTTTATTTACTACGAGAATTGAACGTACTTTTGACAAATCTGGAGAAGGAACACGAGTACTGCTCAATTCTTTTATTTAAAACTGGCCTGTAAGCACAAATAATGCTCTGTGAACAGACTAGCATAAGAGCAGTATTGGTATGGTAAATTCAACGTAAAACTCCCAGACGCTACTAATATTTGTACTAAGGATTTTAAAAAATACAGTGATACCTTGGAACATGTCGAATTCGGTTCTCCATGTATTGCTTGTTGTTTTTTTTTTTGTTTGTTTGTTTTTTTGGTGCTCGTCATTGGTTTGGCACTCGGCACGTTGCGCAACTCATTCCAGCTGAATTGCGATCAAGTCTTGAAATAGCTCTCGCTCTGTGTGGAGTCTCCATTATTTGTCTTCTTTTTCTTATTTTTTTTTTATCTGTCTGCAGTACTGTTCTTAGTAGAAATGAGTTCCCATGGGTCCTAAAAGGTTACTGACAGCAGCCAAGCATGAGGAGATCATTGAGAACCACTGTGCAGTAAAGATACTCTCTCACACGAGGTCCTTACTGGCGGTAGCCAGCTGAGCAGCAGTGCTGCGAGTTTGCCAATAGAGTAAGTGTTTTGCATTTAATGTCACTTTCAATACAGTGAGGCCAAACTGATTGTGCAAGTTCTCCTACTTAGAAAAAAGAGAGAGGTCTGTAATTTTCATCATAGGTACACTTCAAATATGAGAAGAAAAAAAATCCAGGAAATCACATTGTAAGATTTTTAAATTACTTATTTGTAAATTATGGTGGAAAATAAATATTTGGTCAATAACAAATGTTCAACTCAATTCTTAACCAATATAACCTTGTTGGCACCAGGTTTGCACACGCTGTAGCTGGCATTTTGGCCCATTCAAAATGGCCCGTTGTGCTCATATCCTTGTTCTCATGGTCATTTTGACCCCATGGGATGAGATCATTGGTCTTGTATGTCTTCCATTTTCTTACAATTGCACCCACAGTTGATTTATTCACACCAACCTGCTTGCCTATTGTAGATTCACTCTTCCCAGCCTGGTTCAGGTCTACAATGTTCTTCCTGGTGTCCTTCGACAGCTCTTTGGTCTTGGTCATGGTTGAGTTTGGAGTCTGGCTGTTCGAGGCTGTAGACAGGTGTCTTTTATACAGATAATGAGGTCAAACAGGTGCTATTAATACAGGTAACGAGTGGAGGACAGAAGAGTTTCTTACAGGTCTGTGAGAGCCAGAAATTGCTCGTTTGTGGGTCACCAAATACGTATTTCCCACCATAATTTACAAATAAGTTCTTTTAAAAAGATTTTTTAAAATTTTCTCATAGTTAAAGTGTACCTATGATGAAAATTACAGCCCTCTCTCATCTTTCTAAGTATCGGTGACTGACTAAATACTTTTTGGCCCCACTGTATAATGTTCACTAAATAACTAGGTGATTTTTGACCCTTTGGTTAATGTCGATGTCGATATTTTACGCATGTTTATAAGGCCAGTTCTGCTATGATACAGTATGAACTATATTCGACTCTTCAGTTCATGGATTTAACCTATGATGGGTTTGCCATAGCATAGCGAGCCCTGTGCATTACAACTCAATTAATGCATGTAATTTCTTACAGTGTGGATTGTGTGAAAAGAATAGGTTGGTACTCGGTCTAGCCTTCTGGAATGAATTAACAAGGAGTTCCCAAGTACCACTGTACCGTTATACACGGAATTATTGTTGGGTTGTTCAACAAAATAGCGAAATTAATCCTTAGCTTCCGGATCTGCAGAGCATGCTGGAAGCCACCGGTTTTGCCGCAATTATTTACATGTGCAAAGTGGTAATGGTCAGTCAAAGTAGGATCTAAACCAAAGTTCCAATCATTGAACAGCATTTCAGGGCTCCAAGACATTTCATAAAAAAAAGTTATGACTGCGACAATTTAGGTTAAACAAATTATGTTAAAAACTAAATATGGGTGTGATTTCAAACAGATGATGTCCACAGATTCTTATAATCATGTCTTGATACAAAAGCAGTAGAAACAAAAGGTCTCTGAGGAGCAAAAATGGGCAGAGGATCTCCGGTTTGCGTAACAAATGCATTAGAACATTTATTGCAATGTTTAAATGCAAAGAAAGTCTTAAGCGATTTACATGTTTCTACACTCATTGTGATTGAAGCAATTTGGAGAAATTTCAGTGCGTAAAGGGCAAGTGTTTGTAAGATATTGACGTTTAGAATCCTATAGTTGCCAGAGTATACAAAGTAAGAAAGCATAAGCATGAAGTCAGAAAAACCCTCTTTATTCAAATAGTTGAAAATGTAGTTTAATGAATACAGAATACTATAGAGGTGAAAAAGGTGACTAGATGTCAGGTGCTCTGAGCAAGTTAAGGTATATTGGTTATAACATTATTGCACTTCATAGTGTATAATGAAAAAGGTAATAAATAATGATTGCACTATATAGTAACAGTACAATGTATTGCACTTAGTTTGTGTAGGTGTGGAACCTGGCACAGCCAGTGTCCGGTTGGTTTTAGTGGTGCGCAAATAAAGGGGAGTGAGTGAGTGTTGAAATCAAATAGTGTGACAGTCCTGGTGTACAAAGTGTTTTTCATTCCTTTGGAATGTCCGTAAAGTAACATTTTCTGGAAGGCAGAAGTGTGAGGATGCTGTGGCCAGGTTGAGACCGGTCTTGTAGCTGCGGCAGCTTGTGTAGATGTTTTCAGATGTTGGAAGCTCTGATCCAGTGATATTCTGGGCTGTTTTGATATTCTCTGGGGTTCAGACGGAGTACCGTGCTGTGATTCTGTGTGTTATAAAGGACTGTAGAAGCTGACCAGGAGTTGTCCTTTTTTCAGTAGCTTCAGTAAGTGAAGCCTCTGCAGATCTTTCTTGGTCATCGTTGTTCTAGTGATGGGCCATGTCAGGTTTTGGGCTTGGTGTTTAAATTAGAAAACCCGCGAGCTCTGACCAATCAAATGACACCGCATCGAGAACTGTCGTTCATCAACAGCAGATATAACCTCATGGGCAAGCGATTACTTTAACAAAATTTGTCAAGCACAATACAGAGTTACATTCACAAACGCCACTTAAAACTTAACTATGCAAAAAATAAGCCTCGTATTAACCGTGTCCAGAGACTGTGTTGACTTGTGGGAATGTGGGCTGCACCATCACACAGAGAAAACAAAACAAATCAGTATTGCAGATCTTTTAAGGAAGAAAATGATGTTGTGGGCTCTGAACGACATAAAGGACCATTCAGGCTGATGTCATCAACAAATCCAAAAGCCAGCCTCTGTCCTGGTATGGGGGTGTGTAACTGGATTGACCTGCCTGCAGTCCTGACCTGTCCCAATAGGGAATGTGTGGAAAACTGTGAAAGCCAAAATGTGATCCTGACGACCCCATACTGTTGTACATCTTAAGATGTTTTTGCAGGAGGAGTAGGACTTGGGTAAGGTTTTTATGCTAGAGTGCAGTATTTTTTAATTCAGATGTAATGCTTCTTATTTAAACCAAAATGTTTTAGTTTGGTCTCATCCACCCAAAGTTTTTCCCCCAATACCCTTTTGGCTTGTCCACATGACTGTATGGAACAACTTTCGTCTCGCTATGAACATTCTTTGTTGTTGTGTTCCCATTATGGTGGACTTTCGTATTAGCTCACGTTAAAGTTGCCTTTTAGTTACTTTGTGACCTCATGGACTATTGTGTTGACTATTGAAAGTTCATATTGAGCTTTGCAACCAATGGATAATTCTACCTTGTGGCTTTCAGGTGTCGCGAGTAGCACTTGGCTCTCTGAACTAAATAATACTTCATAATAGCAGAACGGAAATGACTTTTTGGAAAGTCTACACTGGAAGCCGGTACCCATCTTGCTGCCAATGTTTGTTAATATAAGCCTGTTAGTGAGCTGAAATGACTGAGCCTATCATTCAAATGTATGTAGACTAACTTCTAATCAGTAATCTCTGTATGTTCAGCTACACCCACTGGCATCTTTATTGGCTCTTTATTAGGTACGCTTGTTCAGCTGTTCATTAGAGTATATATCAAGCTCCAGAGATCTCTAGTTCTGTTCCTAGTTTAGGTGCCACCTGTGTGGAATTTGCATCTTTGTCTGGGTTTCCTTTCTGGGAGTACTCTGATTTCCTACCACATTGCAAAGACATACACAAGGTCAACTGGTGTCCCTAAAATGTCCCATTGTGAGTGTGTGGACCTGGCAAGGGTTCCCATATTGTACCCTGTGAATGCATATTAATACAGACAATTACGTGAGCTTGGCCACAAGACATGGTCAACAGTGGCACAAGAGCTGGGGTCAGTATAGTCGATTCCGGTTCATTTGGACCACATCGGGACGGGATCGTTTTGGTCCTAATAACCAGCTGGTCTGATTAAACGAACATACTCTATGTTACAAGATGAGACGTGCTATAATTTATGTAACATACTAAATATTTATTAAACCTTTATTGTACGATTTACACGTATAGCGAACGTACAAACAAGAACCACTGTTGCTTACGAACTTAAAAATAAATTTGCAAACAAGTTTTTCGAAACGATCTACAACACAATGTATAGATACTCAGCATGGGAAGCTTAATACTGTAAAAAACAAGTTC
>JAUZST010000945.1:122716-165432 GCA_034779995.1 Parotocinclus haroldoi | reverse complement strand
CTAGCCAGTCGTAGCGGCCGAGGCGGGATTTTACGCAATACGGGTGGGAAAAAGCCTTCTTTCGGCAGTAGTTGGGGAGCGAAAGCGCCGTAGCCCGCCATTGTGTAGACGCTTAAGAGCTGTAGCGAGACAGGGGCACTTGGCTAACTCTTTAAAGACATTTCCTACAGCTTAGCGCGCCGACTTGCAAATTCAAAAGCCTAATTAAACACGCAGGCTTCAGGGGGAAAAGGGAAATGTCAGCCGGCAGCCTTGCTGAGCAGGTAACGAGAGGCGCTTTATGAACATTAGCGAGCCGTAGCTAGCAGCGACTCTCTCGCTCACTCTCTCTGTATGTGTGTGTGTGTGCGCGTGTGTGTAGTGCAGTACAGCAGTAGGCCTGACCACCTGCTGTAGGGACTGACTGCTGCATTATAAATCTCTTTATTTTCCCCTCTTTTCATCCTCACAACTCAAACCTTCATGAATCACCTGGACCCAATCCAGAGACCGAAAGGCCAGGGAAACAAAGGTAAGTGAAGTCCGGAGTGATGGGGGAAAGTCTTGGCGTGGGGTTTAAGGAGTCTGCGTGTGTGCTAATGCTAACTCGGTCAGGAGCCACCAGCGGGCCCAGATTAAACAAACCTTAGGGGTGTTTACCCAGGTTTTACCGGGTTTTAACGATAGCAAGCGTAGCTGGAAGTCAGTGGATTCAGGTGTTCGGGTTTCTTCTGTTTTGCTTGTACGAGCCCCGCGCATTCCCCGTTAGCAACCCGGCTAACGTGGGTCACGTTCGGTTATAGTTAAGTCCGTGTTATTAGAGGTATAACGTTAAAGAAAGAGCAATTTGACGGGTCCGAATAACGTTGTGCCTAAGTATGGATGGTTTATTTTATACCTGCATGCACACTGTTATATATCTGGCAGGCAGCGATTTGGTTGCGCGCTCGTTTTATTCCAGTCAGCTGTCTGAGCGCTCGCGGGAAAGCTCGAGCCGGCTTTCTCACTGCTCATTTGGCCGTTTTGCTCATTTGAAGTGATTGCTGAAACGTTTCCCTCTAGATCGACACGTGTTTGTCTCATGACGGATCCAGTCTCAAATGTGACTTCACGGAGCGCGAGGAAAATATTTCAACTAAAGCGTTCCTTACTTGGACTAAATTCTCGAACCCCCTACTATTTAAATATCCCTTAAACAGTCCTTGTTAAACACACCGTTAACAGATTTACAATAAAATGCAAACAAGCATCTGATCTCATGGACAGACAGGGCTTTAAGACCCCCAGATCTTGGACTCTGTGTAGCTCTTGCTGGTCCTCCCTGTGTTAGCATGGGTTTACTTTAGGTACTCCAGTTTCCTCCCACGGATATTGCGATGGACATGGTTAGGAACAATACCCCTATAGGCTGTGGTGTTTCAGTGATGCTCTGTTGTTTTAAGGAGCCCAAAGTGTCCCAAGAAAACATCACTCACACCCCATGAAGCAGTCTGAACTGTTTATATAGGGTAGGACATGATAGATTTAGTACAATTCAGTAGAGTAGGGCAAAATCGCTCCCATGTTGTTTACGCAGTTCTGACCCTATCGTTCGAATGTCACAGCCAAAATCGACTCGTCAGACCAGGCACCATGTTTCCAGTTTGTCTGTCGTCCAGTGTTGGAGGTGCAGCCTCAGGTGGCAGCTGGTGTGGTCCTCTGGTCCTGTAGCTCATCTGCTTCAAGTTTTGAGCTGTTGTGCAGCTCTGTTTTAATAAGTGGTTGTTTGCGTTACTGTTGCCCTTCAGTCAGCTCGAACCAGTCTGCCCATTTTCCGCTGGTATATTGATTTAAAGAACTGCCCTCACTGTGTATTTTTCTCTGTTCGGACTGGTCTCTGTAAATCTTAAAGGTGGCTGTGTGAGAAAATCCCAGTAGATCAACAGGTTCTCAAATTCCCAGACCAATTCGAGTTGCACAGAGACACCAATGCCACGTTCAAAGTCACTTAACTTTCCCTGTTCTGTTGCTCAGTTTGACCTACGGCCATTAATACCGATCATGTCCACATGGCTAAATGAGTAAACTATCAGCCAATCATGTGACATAATAGATTTTGCGTTAACGGGCAGTTTGAACGGTGTGCCTAATAAAGTGGCCGGTGCATGTAGGCTATAGTGTCTAATAATTTTTTTTGTTTAACACATCTTCTTCGCATCTTGCCCATCTCCTTAACATCTGGTCCATCATCCTGACGTACAGCATCAGCCTTGCATACAACTGACATGCCCTTTTTTATTTCCTTCCAACCAAACGAGTCATAACAATGCCCCCACTGTCGATTTAACATCAGAATTGTCATTGGCATGTCATTATACAGCAATATATAGTAATAATAATAGTAAGTTATTTAAAATTTGACTGGACTTGAAATCCGGGTCTGCGTTTTCTCAACGTTTCATGCCAGTGGTTTTGCGCTACATCATTTCACGGGTCTTCGGTATCAGGGCAGGGTTTAAACCTCTTAGAATTGCACGTTTAAATGCCCCCATAACTCATTCGTATCCAATTGAAAATTGATTAAACGCATCATTTTATCGGGTTCCATCCACAAAATAAACGTGGATGCATATTAAATAACTGTAACTGCTTCCATCTCTGCATGACCACCAGCCCGTTTAAAGCTTTGACAGGGCATGTGAGACCCGGGATAACTTGGATGGCAAACGAGCTTTTAGTAATTTGGACAGAACGGTATCTAAAATGGACTGCAAACTGTTTAACGCAACGGCTGTGAACGACCACAATCGGGATCCGCTTCCTCTTAACCGAAGTGCAGTTTGAAGTGGATGCTCTAAACTTAGGAGCTCTTTTTCAGATTACACGGGACATGCCATAGCCAATTTATTCTAGCTGGGTGGAGGCACGCTGACTGGGGTCTAAATGCATTTGGTTTAAATCGTATACAGTTAGATGAAACTGCAGCGTAGATTGGCTCCTGCTCTATGGTAGCTTCATTATAATGTCATGACCCTGCGTTAGAATCTGCGTGGTGTAGATGTGTTTAGATCGCAATGTGTGTGTTACTTGGGTTACTAATTCTCTGTATCTGAATCTTGCAGTGCAAAACGGTGCTGTTGCCCAAAAGGAGACTTTAAATGACGATGAGTTTGAGCCTTATCTGAACGCTCAGCCCAGACAGGTAGGTGCTTTTATACCTTTCAATCAATAAAGGCAGTCCAGAGACGTACACCATTCAGCCATGACATAGTGGCGCTTGAACGCTTCAACTCTCTTCATAAATATTTACTGAAAAGCAGACAATAAAATGCACCGCTCACAAAAATTAGGGGATACTTTAAAAGGAATATGAAGCGATTTAAAAAAAAAAAAAAGCATTTTCTTTTTCATTAAACAAGATCATCAGAAAGCAAATGAAGGGAAGATGTTATTTGGATCACACAAATGAGTTACAAACTCAATTGTGGTGGCAAGTGGTATTCACGGGGTGAACTGAAGCGTGTTAAACTGGACCAGAGCACCCCCTGTCCAGCAGTTCTTGTGGGATCCTCTTCAGATTCATTTTGATGTTCCCTAATTCTTGTGAGCAGTATTTTATGTTGTTTTTGTTTATATTAACATTTGTCATTAAGCAGACCTTATCCAGAACAATTTACAATTGATGTAGCCTTGTATTCCGAGCAGTTGTGTTTTTTAAAAGCCTTGCTCGAGGTCCCAGGCAGCTTGGCAGAGGTGGGGTTTGAACCCTGGACCTTCTAGTCCATAACCTGGTATCTTAACCGCTAGGCCGTCGCAGTCCAATACCTTTATTGACACATACAAAGCAATATTGTGTTTTAGTGGCAAAAATATGTGGACCTCTAAGATTAGTTCATTCGAAGGTGAAATCAGTATCATGAAGTTTGTCATCATAAATGAATGGCAATATAAAACGATTTTGTACCGTTGGAATCGGGTACCCTTGGTACCCTCAGTGGTCAACCAAGAAATCTCAGAAGTGGTTTGATGTTATGGCTGACCGGTATAGGTGGTGACTGAACTGTTCTGACCTGTTGTAACTCTAAACCTGTGGTTTTCTAAATGCATTGTTTTATTAGCGTTTCAGGTTTCGTACAAATACTCTACCAATGGGTGGAGCGATGTTTTGTGTTTGTTTTTTTTGTTTTGTTTTTTTTAAACGTCCGTTCCAGTGGTTTGGAACTATTATGGCCTAACGGTGAAGATAATATAATTTTATGTTTGTGTAACATGCAGTATAGTGTACAGGTACTACACTAGAACTGTACCAGAACATCCAGGGTTCAAATCCTCTGACAAATCAACTCTGACAGTTTGCACAGTTGGGTCCCTGGGCGAGGCCATTGACCTACAGTTTCTTGGATTGTAAAGTTGTAGCATTTGACCTATCGTTGCAGGGTAATCCTGGCGTGGACCGTTTACTCCTGAAGTTTGTGATTTTTATATTCCGGTGGATAGTTTGCAACGAGTAAAATAAGTTGGCTGTCTAACGGCAACTGACCTCAGTTTTGCAAATTTCTGTTTTTTTTGTTTTTTTTTTGTATCAACACAAAAAAACACCCATGTGAGTGAGGATGAGCAAGGCCAATGAAAACTGTATGGCGTCTGGTGTTTTGTCTCATTTGTGTGAATGTGCTGTATGCACATGTATAGTAGTCTATCCTACCTGTCTACGTGAACTCTTAAGTCATCACAACAATACAGTGTTATCGTAGACGTTGCACATCATCCAGCCCTCCATATTGTTTTGGGTAAGGACTTTTGCTGTCTGACTAAATGTGGGATCCAGTTTTGTTTAATGGACACCAAGGTGTTTAAAACCGTTTCCCCCTGTCAACAAACATGCACCTTCCTGACATTTTTCTTTCCTGCTGGTTGAATAAACAAAGGGGGTAGTATGCAATTATTGTTCTAGCAATTTTTTCTTTGTGTGCTTTTGTGTTAATAGTAACAAGCTGTTTCTCTGTCCTTGCAGAGCAATGCATATACGGCCATGTCTGACTCCTATATGCCCAGCTACTATAGCCCCTCCATAGGATTCACCTACTCTCTTAACGAAGCGGCATGGTCCACCGGCGGCGATCCCCCTATGCCCTACCTGGCCTCTTACGGACAGCTTAGCAATGGGGAGCACCACTTTCTCCCGGATGCCATGTTTGGCCAGTCAGGAGCACTCGGGAGTAACCCTTTCCTGGGCCAGCACAGTTTTAACTTCTTTCCGAGTGGGATCGACTTCTCAGCCTGGGGGAGCAGCAGCTCTCAGGGACAGTCCACACAGAGTTATGCCTATGCACCCAGCTCTATCGGGGGTGCCGTGATTGATGGACAGTCTCCTTTTGCTGCCAACGAGACACTCAACAAGGCGGTGGGAATGAACAGTTTGGACCAAGGCATGGCAGGCCTTAAGATCGGGGCAGGGGACATGACCCCCAAGGTTGTTGGCTCTGCACTTCCAGGAGGCCCTTTGAGTCAGGTATCAGCTGCTCCCAGCATGCCCGTTGCCTCCATTGCCCCTGCCAAAGTGGCATCTTGGGCAGACATCGCCAGCAAGCCTGCCAAACCTCAGCCTAAGCTCAAGACTAAAGGTGCTTTGGCAGGGGCGAACCTCCCCCCGCCGCCGATCAAACACAACATGGATATCGGCACGTGGGATAACAAAGGGGTGGTGCCTAAAGGAGCTACACCGCAACAGCCAGCCCTGCCTATCAACGGGCAGCCACCAAATCAGGTATCTCCTCAGCCAGCTTCTACCGCTGGTGGAGTGCCGCAGCTGCCCGTCAGCAATGGACAGCTCGCAATTCCTCCTGTTCCTCTAGGGCAGCATCTTCATCCAGGATCGTCTCCACTACAGCTTCCCCAAGGCCTACCCCCTCCCCTCCAAGCGTCCCAGCCCACCCGCTGGGTCCCTCCACGGAACCGCGCCAACGGCTTCGGCGACACGACAGGCGGGTCCGGCCATTCCCCACCCAGCACGGGAATGGGCGTGGTCACGGTGGCGCAAGAGCCGCATCCGGTGCTGGAGAAGCTGCGCCTCGTCAACAACTACAACCCGAAGGACTTCGACTGGAACCCCAAGCAAGGACGCGTGTTTATCATCAAGAGCTACTCTGAGGACGACATCCACCGCTCCATCAAGTACAACGTGTGGTGCAGCACGGAGCACGGCAACAAGCGGTTAGACACGGCGTATCGCTCTCTGGCCGGAAAGGGCCCCCTCTATCTGCTCTTCAGCGTCAACGGCAGCGGCCATTTCTGCGGCGTGGCCGAGATGCGCTCCACCGTGGACTACAACACGTGCGCCGGCGTCTGGTCGCAGGATAAATGGAAGGGGCGCTTCGACGTGCGCTGGATCTTTGTTAAGGATGTACCCAACAGCCAGCTGCGCCACATCCGCTTGGAGAACAACGAGAACAAGCCGGTGACCAACTCGCGCGACACTCAGGAGGTGCCGCTCGACAAGGCCCGCCAGGTGCTAAAGATCATCGCCGGTTACAAGCACACCACCTCCATCTTCGACGACTTCTCGCATTATGAGAAGCGCCAGGAGGAGGAGGAGAGTGTGAAAAAGGTAAACGTTTCTTTATTCGATCGTCTAAACAACTCGTTGTGTGTTGACCCACATTCTGCTGTTCAAAGCACATTTCGGCTTTTTCCTCCAACCCCCATCATCCAATATCAAACGTGTGTGTGAGGGCAGCAATTAAACAAGAGCAGACGGTGTGCTGTTCTTATAAAGCGTTCGTGTTAAGAGGTATAATTCACAATAGTTCAAAATGCAGACTTTGGGGGGGGCAAGGCCAGTGGTGTGTTTAAGCCGGTGAGGTTAATTATCTCGGGCACCAGGTTTATCATTTTGAATTGTTATTAAATGAGAAATTGCATGCCATCCGTGTCATTCAGGCCTGACGTGCCTTGCATGCTGAATACACACGACAGCAAAGCGTGAGGTTTTTGGTGTCGAGAACAAGATGATTGTGGTGCCTGGGCGGTACAGCGGCAATTTGCCACCCCTCTGCCTCCTAGTTCAAATTTATTTATTTATTTATTTATATAGTCCTTTTTACAACAGCTTTACAATCTTATCTTAAAAAGCCACTCCCAAATTGAGCAAGCCTAAGGCAACAGTGGCAAGGAAAAACTCCCTGAAAAGGAAGAAACCTTGGGAGGACAAAGAATTAAAAAGTGGCCCGTCCTCCATGGGTGGACTAGATGTTAAGTAAGTAAATACTTAAGTATGTTAAAGTAATAGTAAAATTGAGCAAATAATATCATTTAAATCAATAATAATATAATAATTATTGTTTTTATTATTAATAATAATTATTAATATAAATGACTAAATTGATTGTCTCACAATGAAAATTGAAAACCCATTCAAGCCTAGTGTGTTTACTTGCGCTTAATAATCCAGCCCTATTCAGAGTTCTGATTAAGAATTAAGAAATCCAGTCAAGACTTTAGCTCCATTTCAAACCCTGCCCTTGACACGTTTGTGAAACGTGGAAGGGAACTCAAGAATTTAAGAATTGCCTGTTGTCTTAACAATCTTTCTGCGAGATTATTGGCTGGTTTTGTTAATAATAATAAATTTAAACCTGGCGTTTTGTTTTCATCCTATTATCCGAGTGCATTTAAACTCAATCGGATTGCTGACTATTTTTTTATTCGTTCCCGACCCTCCGATCTTTAGATGGTTCTCACTCTAGGTTGCTGATTAGACCCTGGCTACCTTGAATTGGGTCGGGTATGAAAACGAATCGGTGCTTTTTGTACCACACAGTTGAAAGGGCTAATTTAGGTAGCACTACCCTCCCTGGCACACTCTAATCTGATCCAGGGCTGAAGTGAAGTAGATGGGCTGTACCTTCGATGCCCATGTGGTTTAATAACTGACCCAGTAAATTTGGTAACGGGTTCAACATCAGTTTAGATGCCAAACCTTGCATGCCAACCCACGCCTGGTCGTGCAGGGTGCGAAATGATTAAAGCTTGTTTCCTGTATTCCTAATAATATATTGTTCTTATTATTGTTCACCGAAATATTGATGTGGGGTTTCACATGGGGCCCAGTCAAAGTTTACTTGGGTATTTAATTCAGCGTTTACCAGCATTCAAACGCTTTTTTCCCCCCCTTATTCTAATTTTATATCTATTATTTTGTTCCAACCTTGCGCCCCCTGCCTGTGAGGCAGTATTAAAATTATCAATGAATTACTGTCTCCTTTTAAGTCTCTTTTTAAAACTTGCTTTGTTGTTGCTTGTTTGTAAGTCTTCAGGAGACTTCTGTTCCAGCTTTAACTTCAGACAGACGGAGAAATCATCTGACTGTTGGGCTCCACTATTCCATTACTTTTAGGCACATTTTAACAACTCCTAATGTTCAGCAGAAGGGCCCGATTTGTCCACTGTCCACTTTTTAAAAATAAACGATGTATTTTGATTAACTGTTGTGATCACTTTGCACGTCATGCATGAATGCTTACGTTTTTTTTTTCCCCAATTCATACTTTGTGCTTTGAAGCCTGGGAGCACCTGTGTTGTAACTGGGGGTAAAACCCATTTCGGAATTACAGTCAGACTCGCAGACTGGAGATGAATAGACTGCATGTCTTAAACTGGGCAAAGCTGAAGTCATTTTTTCTAACACACACACACACCTTTTTAAGTGCCTGGGTGTCATCTGGACTTCTCCAAATCATGTTCTTCTGTTCCGGTTATGTTTTTGCTCTCCGAGCTGTTCGTAAATGGGAGCCGTTGAAGCACTGGTATATGCGCTGTGTAAAGTCCATCCGATCAAGGCTGAAACGATTCATGGTGTAACTCGATTACCAAAGGTTTTTGGCCGATCCCCAGTTAACAAGGTGAAGCCTAGTGTGTTTTCCTCTTAAATTAGTGAACTCCAAGCTTTTGCTCAATAGCACAACCACTTCAGTACACGTGTATATATTCAGTTTAGTTTGGCTTTGGCAAGTTGAGAATCAATTCAGCGAACAATTCAGTCATAAATGTACAGTAGCCAGTGTTATGGTCTTGTGCTATGATGGACAACCCTAGTAATGAATAGAAATAATTATTTGACCTCTTTTAATAAATCACAGCATCATGAGGACAACTTTCTGAGAGCTGCACTATTGGCAGGAAAAGGGCTGTTTAAGAGAAAAGCTATTATATTTACGATTGGTTGTAAGTAAAGCAAAAGTTTCTTATCCGATTACTCGATTAACCGAAATAATCGTTAGTACACTTGATCGCTAAAATACAGCTTCTCACCGTCTGTTTGCTGTAACCTCTTAAGGATTTTATACATAATCTTTCGAACATGTAATTTACATCAGCTCGATGGGTAGCCCCGCCTTCTCACATCAAGGCGGTCCTGAGTTCAGTCCCAGGGCTCAAGCGGCCTGGATCCTTTCTGGGTGGAGTCTGCGCATGTGTGTGTGTGTGTGTGTGGGGTGGGGGTGGGGTTGGTGTGGGTGTAAGTAACCTTGTCTGTCGCTGAAATGACCACTGATGACGACATTAAAGTCAAGACCAAATAAACAAACAGACAGGGCTGTAGTAGCAGTGTGTTTAAAATCACATAAGTGATTGGACTTTCCCAGCAGAAAACGAGTCTCGTAGAAGAGGTACTGTAGGACACGGTTGCCCAGACCTGCTCCTGAAGCTCACTTTCCCTCCAGGGTTCAATTTGAGAACCAGTCTAAAACACCGTATGCAGGTAATCGGTACTTTCAGTGTTCTATCAGTAATGATGGCATGGGAATGGCCACCTCGGCTGTAGGAAGCAACTGGATTTGGGTTTTACCTTCGACACTGATACAGTTAAATGACCCGTATGGTGCTAGGCATGTCCAGCTTGTCTCTTGGGTGCTCTGGCTTGCGTGGGCTTAATCATCTGGTGCTATTAAGGTGCAATTAAGACATTTTCTGCAGCCTGCTTGATGAGGAACTGAAAAGCGCTGCCAAGAGAAAGGGGCTGTTTTGGTTAGTTTTCCCACAAATGTAGTGGTACCTCGGACTTATGTCCGTTTCTAAAGAATTCATGTAGATTAAGTCCTAGTTTTTGGTCCCACGCGTTCGTATTATTATCCTCGCTGCATTTCGTAGGCTTTCAGATTTTCTGTTTTTCTTATGTGACAATTATAACGGTCTAAAGAGCAATTTCCTATCAAGGTTGAATCTCAAGTGCCAAACCAGACCTGTTTTACCCGTGTTTGTTTATATACAAGGGTTATCACCCTGCTCCACAACCCATCACTTCTGCACTTTTTAATACAGGATTTTAGTCGTAAGCATCGAGTCGACAGCTAAAGAGCTCTCCCAAGAACCTTTGTGGAACAAGTTTAAATTGGCATGGGCATAATGGACAGTATGCTTTGCTGAGCGTATCGAGAACATCGGTGCATAATAAACACTGACCAACTGCACGTTTCATTGTGTAGTGCAGGACATTTTGAGCAAATGACTAACTATGGAATAATACTTGAACAGCTATTGAAGACTGTTTTTATCTTATTGCCCACTCCTAGCTTAAACCTCAAAGTCTAAAGAGTAAGGAGTAGAGGTGTGCCATGTCGTATCGTTCACTATAATACCGGTATAATTGTTTTAGACAATATAAAACATCAATATTCTGTTGTCTTTACATAGTGATGTAATGGATTTACTGAGTGTGGATTACTTCAATTACGTCACTCTTGAGCAGAGCAACAGAAAGGCAAAAAGTGGTGGAGTTTGTCCCAAAAGGGGGAGCGAGTTCTGTGGTGTGGAGGTGGTTTTGGTACCAAATGTCAGATTTACAACGAACTACATTGATTTCAAAGCTATTCAAAAGGTCTGTACCAACAAATCTAATGTTTCACCACTTAAAGCAGGAACACAAGGAAAGTCGAAAATGCCTCTAGGTCAGGTATTTTAAAGTATAAAATTTATTTTGTTGCAATTGTATGTTGTTGAAATATCGCCAAATGTATCGTTGTCGCAAAAGTAACTTAAGATATCGCGATATTATTTTAGGGCCGTATCGCCCGCCTCTGGTAAGGAGCATGGGGAAAGATTCCAAAAGGGAAAGATGTACGAAAAGGCAGCTCAGTTGGCTGCTGCGTTGATGCCCAACATCTACTGGAGAGTACGGTACAGCATATTGGGGACAGACGGACGGTCGGGTCCCCTTTGTAAACCGACGCCCATCGGTTGGGGATCTATCCATCATCCCATATGGGGAGCATATCTGCGCCAAAACGCACTTCTTTCTACACATCGGGCACTATGAAATGTGTCCAAAAACATTTGTAAAGATGCAATCAAGGGCAATGTTGTACGAAAAGTTACACGAAATGACTTTCAAAACATCAGCGTACCTTTTTTTTGTAAGATGCCACTTACTTTTTGACTAACAAAATGAAATGTACGCTGTGGCCTAGGATCAACATTAAGCTGTTCAGCTGTGCTGAACAGTCACGCATGTTACAACATTTCCAAACTGCATTTCCAACATTCTCGTCACCTGTTCAACAAAACATTGCTTTAAATTGCTAGTGGGTGCCATGTATCAAAATATTTGAAATATCCCCCAATTTTTGTGAGCAGTATAGGTTTCTTGCAATGATACTGGCTGGCATGTCGTTAAGCCCACGCCATCCATCTCTAATATTCCCGACCAGTAGTTTCTGTGTGTCAGGTCCCGAGTCTAGTCCCTTAATCGCTAGGCTACCACAGTCTCACATCTGGTTTAAAAACGGTTTACAGCAGCCAGTTTTTACAACTTAAGAAGATTTCTGATTTGGGGGTATGAATCGATTTAAATTCGATTTGCATTTGATAATTGGCAGTACTGTGCAGAAGTCTTGCAAAGGAACTGCTTTGTGCTCACATTAAAAGGTAGTGGGGGTGATGATTTCTTAAATGGTCCATTTGTACAAAACTGCTCGAGCTGAGTGAAATTTTGTAAAAGTGTTTTCCGTTTGAATTTTTAGTATCTAAAGCGAACATAAATTCAGCATTTGCACCGTATTAACGTGTGTATGTTTTACAGGTGGAGGTCCAGGGGAATGATCCATACTCGAGTAATCCCAGCCGGAGTCACTACAGACTGCAGGTAAGGCACAGTCTCTCACCAATCATCACAAAGCCAAAAAAAAAAAAAAAACTAAGAGTAATTCCCAGTTCTACTCCTGGTACCTGTTAATTCCACCCCATGAAGGGCATGCTTGTTCTTCATTCTGCTCTATCTGAGGAATACAGGGAAAACATCAAAGCCACCAGTATATGATCATATGATCAGTACCTTTTACAGAAATGCTTTTAAATGGGTTTGTCAACAAATCGCTTCATCACTAGTTTTTGGTTCTGTGCAGTTGTACCCTGAAGGAATAACAAGTGAAAAAAGCACTTACGAAGAATGGAGAAGATTGTAATTTTTATCGTAGGTAAATTCAGCAGTGAGACAGAATTAAAAAAAAAAAGATCCAGAAAATCACACTGCATGGTTTTTAAATAATAAAAAAAAAACGAATACAGTGTTCCCTCGCCACTTCACGGTTCATTTTTCGCGGCCTCAGTGCATCGTGGGTTTCACAATCACAATTTATGAAAATGTATTATAAATATTAATTCTAACGAAGGAACGTTATAAATGATAAAATATGAGGATTGACAGTAAATAGCTGTTTTATCTACTCAGTGTGTAGGATATGAGGTGCTGTAAGCTCGGTACGGACGGAGCAGGTGTGATACGAGAGTGATGTATGGAGTGTTGAGTAAAGAGAAAGTTCCGTTACTTCAGCGTGATGCTCGATTATTCAACAGTTAAAAACACTACAATAGAGTATTTTATTTAGTTCTACGGCTAAAATAAGGTATAAATACTTAAATATTGCGTCCCGACTTCGGATTTTCGTTTATCGCAGGTGGTCCTGGAACGTAACCCCCGCCATAAACGAGGGAACACTGTATTTGATTCAATAGAAAAACAACTGAATATTTGGTACAAAAACCTTTGTTAGCAATTACAGAGGTCAACAGTGCAGCAGGGATTTTGGGTCACTCCTACATGCAGATCTTTCTGGTTTCAGGGCTGTTGCTGGGCAACATTGAGTTTTAGTTCCCTCCAAAGTTTGCCTCTTGGGTTCAGGTCTAGAGACTGGCTACGCCACTCCAGGATCTTAAAATACTTCTTATGGAGCCACTTTTTAGTTGCCCTGGCTGTGTTTCGTGCCATAGTCATGCTGGAAAACCCAGCCACGCCCCATCTACAATCCTCTTACTGACAGGAGGTGGTTATTAGTCAAAATCTCGCGATGCATGACCCATCATCCCTTAAATACGGTGCGGTCGTCCTGTCCACTTTGCAGTTTAGAGAGAATATACAGGTAGTGGGGAAACAAAGTACTACTTGCACTAGGACAAGCGCATGCACTTATTTACACCGTTTACAGCTTGGTACAAATGGGAGGAGGAAAGCCAACAAACTTAAGTACAAAACAGTCTCTAGTCCAAACGTACTAACGAGCAAAGTGAACTTTGAGTTGTTTACTTTGAGTAAGGGTGTCTTAAACTCTTAAACCCCTGCCTCTGTTCATGGATCCCACAGTGCTGATTGGCTGTTGAGGTACAGCAGAGTTAAGTTCTTTTTTTTTTTTTTCTTTCTTTTTTTTCCCTTTTATAACTTATTGTATTTAAGTCCTTAGCTGTTACAGTGAAGACGTTTGATCAGATGAACATTAAATTGGGCTTATGTGGATTGTTCTATAATACACGTCCGTAAAGTTACGTAAAAAGTTTTCTTTTTATTATAGCGTTACACAAGGTACATCACTTTTCGTTTTATCTCTTAATCTTCTATTACCATCGTTTTTCCTCAATGAAATGGGCAGACCGTTATACATTCAGGGAGTATACTGCATTATACATAATACTGAAATAAAATAAATAAATAAGTACAAATTAGTATAATTACTATTAGGGCTGGCTTGTTTATGCCCGATACCGATATTAATACTGCAAACTTGAATATGTGGCGATACCGATATCAGACCGATACTCTGCTACCACCTCTTAACACCGGCGTTACATACGTTGCATTCGGCCGTTTTACTTTTATCGTCCTTGATCTTAAAATAACTCCACACAGCTGACATGATGACCACGCTGCTAGCTAGCAGTTTTAACTCGAGGTCCAGCTATTGCTCACGTGACACACCTCTGTTTGCTGCATTTTGCCAAAATTGTAGTGAAGCGTAAACGTGATTGGAAAGATATCAGATTAAACTGTTTTACCCCCATCCCATCTCCGTTCCAGTGATTTTGCCACATATCGGGCCGATACCGATACGGAGTATCGGATTGGTACAGCCCTAATTTTACCTCACGCGAATGATGGCGAATGCGAGTTATGCTGGGATTTTGCTCCGTTAAATGAGCAACGCTTGTTTGTTTCGAGCCAATCTGCCACTTTGTGTCCCTTGTGCAAGAGCCTTAACCTTCAACAGCTCAGCGGAACTGAAAGTCGCTCTTTATAAGGCCATCTGCTAAATACTTTACGCGGAAATCTTCACTAATCACAGATCTGCTAAGTAACGAGTAGAGTGTATTGAGCATATAAGACACAGTAAAGAAAAAACATGCTCAAAATGCAAGTCTCGGTCTCATTCCCTTTTCCTGCAGCCACCTTTTGTTCTGTCTGTTATGACTGTAAGCACCTGTTAGCGTGCCTGTTGTTGTCTATCTCACTCGTTTTGTTCCCTATCCCCCACTTCACCCCCTTCCCCCAATCTTGATGAGCGCAGCAGCTGCATCCCCCCCCAACATTTCCACACCTCATTTCTTCATTCCGCGATATCGCTGCACAGAATCTCTTTGTCCTTGTCAAAGGCAGAGCGACAGTAACACACAGGCTGGTGGCTGCACTGGAGACTCCGATAGACCGACTGACCTCTAGTGCGTTCGTGCCAATCAAAGACTCTAAGCTTTATGCCAAACGCACCCGTACTACAACATTCACTGGCAGTGTGTGTGTGTGTGTGTGTACCGTGTTTATATTACACAATGGGGACCAAATGTAACCCACAAGAATAGACAGATTTGACGTCTGTTGTGGACGATTTGCTGGTCAGCCCAAGGAAAACGACTGTATTCGCACAAACTGCAACCAAAGGTCCTCAGCGTGACAGGGAAACCTGGCTATTTTGACTCGTTTGCTGGTCCTCAGTTCTTTCTTTTTAACAAACACGGAATTTGAAAAAAGTGAACTTATATGAAAAACAAAAAGACTCAGACGACACGCGTAAATACGCCAAACTACGATTTCAATCAGACTTCTCTGCCTGCGCATACATGCGAAGGTAACGGTTGCCAGTTCTTCTTAGTCTAATTCTCTTCACTAACTTTAAGATTGTTTCCACAGACCTGTTACACAGACCGTTTTTTTTTTTTTTTTTTTTTTTTCAACTAGTAGGAACTGGCAACCCCAGAATTCAACGCAGCACCACTAACTGCTATCAAACACTTTGTGGAGACTCGAACCTGCTCGAGACAGTTAAGAACTTGATTATTTACATCTATTTATTTATTTCAAGTGAATGGCAAATCTTATTTATTTCTTTATTTATTTTTAGACGTTGTGGGGACCACACGGCTCGACAAGGATAGAAACGTCTGACATTTGACATTGTGGAGACATTTTGCTGGGCCCCAAGAGGAAAGCTGTTTTTTTTCCTTTTGAAAAACAAAGAGTTTCAAAAGATTTATTTGAGGTTACTGATAAGGTTAGAGTTAGGTGTAGCGTTATTTTGCTCCAGTAATCATTATGTCAATGGAAAATCCCTATACATTCAGGATTAGTGTGTGTGTGTGTGTGTGTGTGTGTGTGTGTGTGTGTGTGTGTGTGTGCGCAAAAGGGGGTGGGGGTGCCACATTTGGGGAGTTATTTATCAGAGTGAGAACCAGCTGTTTCCACAAGGATAGATAGATGTGACATTTTACCTTGTGTAGACATTTTGTTGATCCTCATAAGGATTCTTCCGCAACAAAAACAGCCAAATTAGCTTGAAATAGGAGAAACAAACCTATATTTCCAAGACTTGTGTGTGGCGTGCACGCCCAACATGTTTATACATCACTGCGGATAGCAAATTTCCCCACAAGGGCAGAAAGCTCTGACATTTTTACCTTGTGGGGACAGTTTGCTGATCCCTATGGGGACACTGCCTGTTTATAAGGATAATGTTCTACATTAGATTACTGAGGTTAGGGTTAGGTGTAGCATTAATTAGCTCTACTAATCATTATGTCAGTGGAAAGTCCCCAGAAGGACAGATCATAATCGAATTTCAATCAGTTTTCTCAGTCTGTGCATGCACACCGACGTAACACAAGGGTGTAGCACGGTTGCCAGGTCCACTTATTCTTAAGAGTTGGTTTGTTTATTAACTAGCAGGATCTGGGAACCTGGCTGCGAAATGGCTATCGAGCACCTTGCGGAGACTCAAACGCAGAAAATGCAGAATGTATTTATTTAATATTAAAGCTTGAAGTTTATGTCACATCCTTCTGTTGGTAGTATGGTATGTAAAAGCAGAAACCCGATTACTGAGTCAGGTAGAACCAGAGCTTTCCCATGATCTGATTACTCAAGTGGATTACTGACAAATTATCAGATTTTCTGCACTTATCAGATTATTAAGTGCATGTAAACGTGAGCATTAATTAGCCAATTATGCCAATGGGAAGTCCTCACAGGGATAGTGAGACAAATGTGTGTGTGTGTGTGTGTGTTTATCAAAAATGAGTGGGAGCAGCATGAAATGTCCCAGTCCTGCAGCTTTAATTAAAAAGAGAGACGGGAGATGGGGAGTTGGAGAGATTTTCCCAAAAGAATGGAAGAGCAAATGAAACACCCACACAACCACAACAAGTACATAGGAATGTGAGGTTGGGTATTGCCCATTCAATTTAGTCATGTATTGTGTGCTCAGTTTCGCCCCTCCTGTTAAAGCCTGACAAAGAACATACTAAATGTTTACATTTATGTCATTACGCAGACGCCCTTATCCAGAGAGAGGATCTTTAAATCCAAGCAGTCTTACAATCCAAGCAATTGTGACTTAAGGGCCTTGCTCAGGGACCTACCTGTGGCAGAGGGGGGGATTTGAACCCTGGACCTTCTGGTCCATAGTCCAGTACCTTAACCAGTAGGCCATCACAATCCCAAATGTCATGAGTTCTACACGGTTTTGATCAATTCTTACCTAAATCTAATACCTTGCCGTTAACCCTCAGCCAGGCTAGTGTGTGTTAACTTCTGTGCTATTTAATATTACCGGACTAACAATTGTAAATAACTGTAAACTGGCTGTACAGGTACTGTGCTCATGTACTCGTATGAATTACTCATGAATTACTCATACATGGCACTCGTTACATTGTAACATTTGAGCAGGTGACATTTGATGCAAGCTTATGAAGTCAGAAAGTGAGGAATATCTTATGAAAAGAAAACATGTTTTAAAGGTCATTACGAGGAACATAACGTTACTCGTATTGGAGTATTGGGTGCGTCCTTACATCATAAAGCACGCTGTTAGATTCATTCATTCATTCATTCATTCATTATCTTCTGCTTAATCCACACGGGGTTGCGGGGGAGCCGGTGCTCACCCGGCAACTCTGGGCACAAGGGCAGGAACAACCCTAGATGGGACGCCAATCCATTGTAGGGCGCACACACACAGTCATGTACACAGTCACACACTAAGGGCCACTTTAGAGACACCAGTTAATCTAACACGCATGTCTTTGGACTGTGGGAGGAAACCGGAGTACCCGGAGTAAACCGACGCGACACGGGGAGGACTCATAATCGGATTATGCGACTATTCAAGTGGCCATGTAAGTTTATTCTAAGAAACCCGTCTTTTTTTTTCCCCTCATCGACCTTACTTTTCATACGGGATCTGGCAACCCAGCATGGAATTAAAAGCATCTGCCGAACACTTTTGTGGAGACTCTGAGATATCCCCGGGGGTGGGGGGGAATTAAGAATTTCAGTATTTCATTGATAAAATTTGATAGTTTAAGACACATCCTTCTGAGAGATTATTGGCTGGTTGCACAGTAGAAATCGCATTATTACCCGAGCAATGTAAATCCGATTGATTTATAGGACCCACAAGAATACATTACATCTGCCATGACAGTAACATTTTAGGAAGGTTTTCCTGTTCAGCAGCCCCAAAATCCATAAAACACTCCCAAAGATGTTCTGGAAACAAAATATATGTTATGTTACTTATGCCATGTTTTTAAACATTTTGCATTAATTTTACTTCGTTACTTATGGTTGTGGTTTAAAGAAAAATATGTTGTGTGTGTTTTTATAATCTACTATTGAGTCCATTGTGTTTATCCAGTACTTCAAACGATTTGAATCATTATGGAAAGTGGGTGACGGACATGAACGAATGTTACTCAATTTCATCAAGTCCTCCTCTAATTTTTCGTATTTTAATATACATTTAGGGAGCATTTTTCACTTACAATCCAAATTCTTAATGTGTGTGCTTTACACCCAGCGCGCACACACACACACACACACGGGCACACACACCTTATTAACACCTCATTACCACTTTATATAGTCTATTCCCACAATATAAGCCTGTCAGGTTTTATTTAAAACTGCACACACAGCCAGTGCAAATTCCTCCTGAACATGAACACCCAACCTCATACACCCACCCACACACACACACACACACACACACATCCGCATACACACACAGGGGAAACAATCATATGGTCCCGCAATGTGCCCGCACTTGCAAGGAAAATCATATATGTAGATTTCTTTTACAACTGTGCAAATGTGAAACTGCTCGAAAATACATTGAGAGACTCATAAAAAGTGACCACACATTCACAAATATTTCAATATTTTTAAAAAAAACGACACATTTCCTCTTGAAATGATTAAATGATAACCTCACATTTGCCACTCACGCTTATTCAGTGGAGGTTATTTCACACTGCATCCTTTGGGAACACTGGTATCACAGGATGGGCCAGTATTACTTGTTCTAAACACCTACCTGAGGGAGTTCACAATTTGTCCTGTTCTGGCAGATGGGCAAGCCGCGTTAATGTGGCACTGCTTCAGAGACCCGCATTTTATTTGAAGCGTTATTGAGGAAATCGCTCCGCTATTACATATTTATGAGTGGCAAAAGCATGTGCTGGGTTCATTTCCTGTACGGTCTCATATACCTACATACCAGTGTAAAGCAGAAGCACGGCTCGAACGCCTCAAAGCTCCAGCAAATTCTATACGAATTGTTCTTGACAAAACGACATTGCCGGATAGCGCGCTGGGTAAAATCCCGCTAGCTAGCCAGACAGCATAACGTGCACCACGTCCTAGTCTGTTAACGGCTTGACAGAGGCTCAGTCAGACTGCAGAACAGAACACAGAGATGGATTCAAAAGGAAAGGAGATCCTGAAGAATTATTATTTTTAATAACAAAAATAAAAATAATAAATTATTATTATCCAGGGAGCATCCGACAAAGCAGTAGCTCCCTGATTCAAACTATATACTGAGATTTTTTTTATTTTCCGCTTCGTTTTCCATTCGGTTGGCTGTTATCGCTAACCTTCTTAGGACCCATGATGACTTGTATGTAGTAAGAATACAGTGCAGTCTGTATCTGTATAAACTGTATTATAGCTTAAATATATGAGAGTTCTGCCTCGGATTTAATAAATGGCCACAGAAGCACTTAAGACTTTCGAACAGCACTGACAGAATCGGATTATTTATGTGCATGTAGAAGCGCTTAGCTGTGCCGCCCGTCTTTCCCTTCCTTTCCTCACCTCCGTGGTGCAGCAGACACTCGCTCTCTTTTCTGTTAAAGGTGCCCGCGTTAAAGATGTCATTAATATTCACACTCAACAGCTTGTACTGCTGCACTGTGAAAACAGGTGTGTGCGTCTCATTTACAGTCATTAATGGGCGAGCGTATGGATAGATAAAGGCAGGCTAATGTTATCATTTGTTAGTGCGCACACAAACTCTCTCTCTCCTCGAGTAGTTGACTGTTAAGTACGGGTGTAACAAACCGATCGCGAACCGAGAACAACAATAAGCAGTATTTAAAGTATTGGCATAACAGCTGTTCAAACAAAGTCCAACTAGAGCAGATGACCGACTACAACTAAACAACCTAAACCACAGTCCATATGCCCACAAGATCTCTAATCACTCTGGTGGACACCTACCCACCACAACACCTGCCCCTAACCAACAATCTATACGCCACCTGCAATGGTCCTTGAAAGTTTGCGAACCTTTCACCAATTTCAATCTTTCTCCATGTGAACCGAAACAAGATCAGATGTCTCACATTAACTTGCTTGGTCATTTATTGAGAAAAACGTTCCAGTATCACATACTTATGAGCGGCAAAAGTATGCGCACATCTGTGCTGGGTTAATTTCCTGTATGGTCTCATATTCCTACATACCGGTGTGTGACAGAAGCAGGGCTCGAACACCTGAAAGGTTCGGCAAATTCTCGGCATTTTTCTCGACGATACGGCATCGCCGAAGAGCACGCTGGGTAAAAGCATGCTAGCCAGCCAGACAGCGTAACGTACACCGCAGTCTAGTCTGTTAACGGCTGAGAGAAGCGCAGTCAGATTACAGAACAGAACACGGAGATGGATTAAAAAGTAAACGAGATCCAAAGGAAGAAGCCCGTTACGATTGCAGGGACGCTCGAGACGAGCTCAGAGCAATGATTAACCCACTGAATTACTCGAGTGAAAATATTTCGGCCACAAAAAAAAAAAAAAGAGCCTCTTTTTTTTTCAACCTCTTGCTTTTAATACTTTGCAGATTAAGTGATGAGAAACGGCTTCATTCATTTGTGTAATTTCGTGGGGCAAAGTAAACTCTAAGCCAAAGCGCTATATAAATATAGGACGCATTCGGATGGTTTTTAGCGTGATCGGCTTCCACTGTTGATCGGCCGGTCAGCTGCACAGAAATAATTCTGGGCCGGTGAATCGCACATGGACAGCACAGCACCTTTGCTAATTTTAATTCATAATTCAGGTCAGGTGTGGAACGATTCAGACACTCGATGGTTGGTTTTAGAGAACTATGGAGACATTTTCTGCCTACTAAGTTTAAATATATATAATAATATAATATACAAGTCTAATATTAGAATAACATACAATATATAATACGTTTATACCAAATCAAGAATACAATCACCTGTTTGAAATCATGATTTAGTTTTTTACATTTATTACTAAATGGCCTCGTCTCAACTTTTTTTTTTTTTTTTGCAATGTGCTGCAGGCCTGAAATTCTCTACATTTTTTCTTGACAATACGACATTGCCGAAGAGCATGCTGGGTAAAAGCTCGCTAGCTAACGTACGCCACGACAAGATCCAAAAGAAAATAAAACACATTATTATTGCAGTAACGCTCGAGACGAGTTCAGAGCAATGATTAACCCACTGAATTACCGGAGTGATAAAAATGTACGCGCTTGTTTTCAATACTTTAAGTTTGTGTGTTTAAGTGTACGTTTTGGGTCCGTGATTGAAACAATAACGGCCAACTCGAACAGCCAGGAAGGTGGGTAGGGTGATCAGGAATTATTAGGGGGGGGAAAACAAACCCCCAAGCCAGCTTGCAGGAAGCTAGGGAACTTTCAAGCGCTGCCGTATAAACTTGATCTAAATGCTCCTACCCACACGCTGGACTGCATAACGGGACTTCCAAGTAAACATAAAAGACAGGCCTGTTATAATGAGCTGTGTAATGCACGCTGACCGGACGGAGGGAAAAACACGCTGATCCGTTTAACAAGGGGAAAGGGACACGCGTTTCACTGCCTGACGCTTTCAGACGCCTCATCAGCCGTACTGAGGTAAAGTAATAGTTCCTCTCTGGCTACCTCATTAGAGACCGCGCTCGCACAGCCCTCCCTTTCATTCCTTCTTGCTTTCTATCATCTCCCCTCTCTCGCTCTGTTAAATTGTCGCCATTAGCCAAGCGCAGGTCTGTTTGTTTCCCCAGGTTCCTATTGGACGTGATTCTGTTTGTGGGCGCCTTTTTTTTTTTTGTGTGTAGACTGTTTTTGTGTGCGGCAAGCTCATTAGAGGACCGCCAAATCAGCAAGGTTAGGCAGCGCTGGAAAATAGTGTAAAAGGTTTTCTTTTTGTCATGCTTGTTTCTTGGTGTGCGTGATCAAGGTTGCTATCCATCACTTGTGACTTTGCATTGAGATAATATTACCGTTGCTAATTAATGCTTCATCTAATCTCTGTAAACCGCGCATTTGGGTTCTTTTGACGAAGCAAGGGCCGGCAAGGTCCACAAGGACAAACGGTCTGATCTTTCTGGGATCCAGGCCTTGTAATAATATCCCAACTTGACCTTCAGCCGAACACACGGAAGAGAGAGTGAAGTAGATTAGTGAATGTCTCATTAGAGTGTTTTACACTCTTGCTGCTATATCTCAGGCAGCACACACCAGCGCCTGCCAGGTGCACAATAAAGCAGCCTCATAACAGCCTTCGCTTTTTTCGGCTTCGTCTTTCTGCTGCTGAGGAACCAAACATTTACTTTAATCTTTATTACTTACTTCTGATTATCTCTTGCTCGCACTACTTTTGCTTTGCCGCGGCTGGTGCTGGGTTGAATAAAGTTAACACACCAGGCAGTGGCTGACACACAAAGCCACTTCGGTCCGAGCTACCAAACAATGCAACTTTACTACAAGCTTAACACTAACCAGAACAAGAACCAGCACACACACCATAGGTTACAGAAAAGACCAAGACAAAGGTCCAAAACGAAAGCTGCCTGGTCAACATCACGGGTCTGCGGTGGCCTGGCGGTTAAGGTACTGGATTCTGGACCTGAACGGTTCAAATCCCACCTCTGCCAAGGTGCCACAGTTGGATCCTTAAGCAAGGTCCATAACCCACGATTGCTTTGATTGTAAGGCTGTACCAGTTGTAAGTCGCATTGTAAGGGCATCTGCTAAATGCCGTTATTATGCATGTAAATTTCATTTGCTACTAAACATCCGTTCCTGCGTTTCAGGCCTGCAAACCATTCCAAAAAACAGTTGGAACGGGACAATTTAGGGCTAGGAATGAATTTTTTTTAATGATGTGATTTCAAACAGGTTGAAAGTGTAATCATGATTTGGTACAAAGGCAGTATGCAAATTCTTTTTAAATACTGAAAGGGTATTTGTGTATTTCTCCAACTACAGTGTAGAACATCATCAGACCGCACTGCATCAAGAACCGTTATTTATCAATAAGTGTTAGAACCACACAGGATTACTTTGGCAAACCATTATAAACCAAGTGCTACAATACAGTTACATTCACAAAAGCCACTTAAAACATTACTATACAAAAAGAAGCCTTATGTTAATGTCTAAGACTGGGCTCTGAGGCATCGAAGAAAAGACCATCAAACGGTGGAAAATGTATTGTGATCACATGGATGGATGGATGGATGGATGGATGGACGCTGTGCGCTCTGGACCTAAAGGCTTTTGTATCTCGTATCCATTGAACTTAAGCTTGGCTCAACTTGAGATAAAAAAGACAAGCGTCAACAATTTTCTCCATACTGGTAATGATCTACCACTGGATGGAGTCTCTGGCCATCTTCCAGCAGCCACTTAAAGCTCACCTTTTCACTTAACACTTACACAAAGACAGAAAGTCCAACGATTCGCATTGTTCCTATCCTCTCAGTGGATTTTATTTTATACTGCATTTAATTTACATCATGTCTCAAAAACATTTTAGCTGGATGGCGTTCCTGGGATGTTGCCCATTATTACTAGTATGAAGTAATGTCTATTCAGGAGAATAGAAAGCACTTCTGTAAGTCGCTCTGGAAAAGAGCAAGAACATCTGCTAAATGCTATAAATGTAAATAAAAACCCTCTTAGGGCCTGCCTTTATAGCTTATCAGTGACGTCTGTAATTGTCTTCAAAGCAAAGTACACATGTTGGTGTAAAAATTAGTCACAATAATCTCACAAACAGTAAGGGAAAACAAAAAGAATTCACAGTAATATTCGTTCAGTTTGGATCGCAAGGTTGTTAATTTAGCGTCCTTCAGCCGTGCTTGCACAGACCCCCTCCCTTTTCTCGTTTTGTAAATTGTGCAATCCTGTAATGATTTTTTTTTTTTGTTTGTTTGCTTTCAACTTTACAATGCCAGATAAGTCTGAGATGCCTGTAAGCTCAGAGAAGTGCAAAAATGTGCTCTAGACTAAAGATGAAAAGGACCATCTGGACTGCTAGGGTAGTAGCTAGGGCAGTCAAAAAGCCAGGACATTTTCAGTTGTGTGATGGCAGCATTAATGCAGAAAAGTACACTGAGATTTTAGAGCAACTTTAATTCCTTTAAGAGGACATCTTTTCCAGGGACGTCCATGAATTTATCAAAAAGGCGAAAAACTGGGCAAATCAGAACATTTTAGGTCTAAAATACAGAAAATCCTTCCAGGCTTTTTTTTTTTTTTTTTAAGGAACATTGTTTTAAAAACGTTTTAATAATTTTCCTTACACATTTGTTGACCACTGGAGCTCCTCTGCATACATTCGCTCCTCAAAGAATTCAAATCCACACTCGATTCAAGTCGCATCCTAAGTGTATTTTTACATCATTACTAGTCATGAACTGCTCCAACTTCTATGGAAAGTGTTGAAGGCCTGAAATGCAGCATTGGATGTTTATTAACAAATAAAGTAAAGTTGATCAGACAAGCTTTAAAAATATAAACGCAACAACTTTTCTCTTGCTCCTATTTTTCATAACTCTGAACTCAAAGACCGAAGTACTTTCTATGTACAGTGTTTCCTTGTTTACGTTCCAGGACCACCCGCAAAGTAGGGACGCTATATTTATTGAAGTATTTCTACACTATTTTAGCCGTAGAACTTGCAGAACGTTCTGGTGCCATCGTAGGGCTTGAATGAATTCAGTCTAAAATGAAACTTTCACAAACAGAGAACACAACAGCGCAGATAAAAACCTGTCATGTCGGTAAGTAGAGACTCAGGCGGCCGACGCTCTAGTCTTACTTCTCGTTTTTGGTGAGTATTCATCCGGTGAGTAAATAATCTATTTACTGTAAATCTGTAAATTTTATGATTTATAACATTCAAGAATTAATATTTTTATATATATTTGTATGCACTTTGTGCATTTTTTTTTAAATGTAAAAGTTCCACGAAAACCCACCAAACGGCGAAAATCCAGAATATAATTTTTCCATTAATATTTTTTGAAAACCCGTGATGCACCGAGTCCGCGAAAGGTGAACTGCGAAGTGAAGATGGAACACTGTATACAAAAAGGCCTTTTTCTCTCAAATATCGATCACAAATTTGTCCAAATCAGTTTTTTTTTAATTGAATGTTTGTTTTTATACCATAAGACATCTCAAATAGCATTTTAGAGAATTACCTGGAGTACCACCCAACAGGCTTCACAACCACAGACAACATGTAAACACACCAGCCCAGAACCTCCGCATCCTCATCCACACCAGCCCAGAACCTCCGCATCCTCATCCACACCAGCCCAGAACCTCCGCATCCAACATCTTCACCTCCAAAATCATCTGGCCAGCCACCCGAACGACCTCTGCACAACCAAAGAATTTCCCGTCGAAAGTCATCTGAATACTCGTCATCCTCATCGGGGTCTCCACCTTACTGCAGTTCTCTTCGCAGATGAATCCTGGTTTTCGCCGTACAGGACAGATGGCGTCGTGTGGGCGAGCGGTTTGCTGATGTCACCGTTGCGAATCGACTGGACCATGGTGGCGGAGAGGTTATGGTCTGAGCAGGTGCATGTCATGGACAACGAACACTGCATTTTATTGATGGCATTCTGAACGCACAGAGATACCATGATGAGACCCTGAGGCCTGTTGTGCCGTTCATCCACCACCATCACCTCCTGTTACAGCATGATAGTGTGCAGCTCCATGTTTTAAGGATCAGTACACAATTCCTGGTAACTGAAGACGGAATTGATGACTCTGTTGTCTGTGCTTTCTCGATAATGGAGACAAATTCGACAGTTTGGAAGGTTTGTTAAGCTTAGTTCATAGACACAGTTCTTTTGGGCACGTGACTTCTGTGAACGCTGGTTTCCGCCGAATTCTTTCGCCTGCACTCGCAGCCCTTAGCAGAAGAAGCATTTTCTCCCACTTCTCATCCGCTCCATATTACTTCTCATGTACCCTTGTAAGCATGGATGGAGGCCAGCACATGGTCCGGTGAGTGTGTAGCATAAAGGGCTGTTGCAAAAAAGCTCTCCAGCTGGAGCACTAAAGCAGCGTGAACAAACAATGCTGTCCATATCTATTTTTTTATGCCGGGAATCTGGCCAAGATTGGACCAGATGTGTCTCTCGTGGCTGCTACTCCTCTTGCAATTTCATTAATTACCCACCTCCTTCTGTGCCTTTCCCGGTCGCTTTCTCACTCTCTTGCTGACTCAGTCGTCCCACTCGTCATAAATTTCACCCGCTACATCAGAGGGACTGGTGTCAAGAACTAACAAGTGTATGTCAGGGCACTGAGCGAGAACGCCAAACCACTGTGAGGTAACGTACTGTCAATCGATCAATCGGCAATTGAAGTGAGCCAACCAGGCCAAGCCTTGCACCTGGCATAACAATTTTTGTCTTAGCTGAAGAGGAAGCACTGACTAAATGACATGACTGCACATCTCTGCACTCCGATAAGCTCACCAGATCAGGTCAGGGTATCAATAAGTAGGAAACTTATGGTACAATTGTACCAGGAGAAAGGGTTTTGACTTTTATTCTTTCTTTTTTTTTTACCAAGTGGCCTTTAAATTCAAATAAATTCACATCATGCGTTTATAACGCGGGTAACATTACTCCAAAAGCAAGGCTGTAACAGTCTGAGTCGCACAGGACTGAAAGTAAAGTCTAAGCAAGGACATATGTAGGTAAGATACTGTACAGACTGTATTAAACTCATCGGTTCATGATTCATTTCATTTATGATAGATGTGTCAGAACATGTCTCCATCGTAAATCAGCAAGCAGCTGTACGTAACGCCGTTAATACATATAATGCCTTTGGATATTCTGGGGGTCTGGAACAGATTCACTCACGCTTTTATTCTCTATGGGAAAGATTTCGCATTATGGTAGACTAACTATTCGTTTAATGACGGCACGTCAGGACTGATGGCTATACCCATGGCACCTGCACTCATCAAATACACCACTCACCCTACCCTACGTCTTCGGAACGTAGGATTAATCCAGAGCACTTGGAGAAAACCCGTGCAGACGTGGGGAGAAATGCAAACTCCATACCTTTGGGATCTTTGATGCTTTGAATGGAAGGTTAGCCTAGATGAAAGTCACAGGAATGTGCAAGGAGACAAAGAAAGAGTGAAGACGCTTTAAAAGTTGGGGGTTGGGTTTGATGGGCATGACTGGGAGGAGCAGCACAAACTCGCTGACATTTAGAGAGTGCGAGATAACTTAAACCAGTTTCCCTGCCTTCAGTCACACGCCCAGCACAAATCCACAGGAAGAATGAAAGTCGGAGTATTCCTGGTGGGCTGAAGGAATAGCCTCGGGACTACCATCTCTCACGTCCTTATTGTCTCTCTCTTTCACTCTCTAGAAATCCTGCGTCGCCAATCACCTGCTGTGTATCAACCAACGGATTTTAAAAATGCAGAGAGCGCTTTTTTTTAAATTTTTTTTTTTACACTAACCGAAGCTTCAATCCACTTCTCGCAGGAGTCCATTTCGGCTCATAGTGATCTCACAGCGTAGACGTTTTAATGTGCATTATGCGGTTGTTTAAATTATATTTTACGTCCTCGTGCCTTCCTGAGTTCTTATGCTGTCAGGATGGTTTATCTGTGCCGTTTGCAACAACAGACGTGAAGGATTTAGCTCCCCGAGAAACATGACTCGGCGCCTCGAATTGTTTAACAGTGCAGGCAGCGGAGAAAGCAGTTATCCGTAATAACCTAATATATCTCCAAAATTGTCGGGACGCCCAAACATCACACCGATCAACATCCGTTTGTGTTAATGTCTGAGGTCTTAAGAATTATACAGCAAGTCCCATAGATACGGGCAAGTTCTGTTCAAAATTCGATTCCATTTCTGTTTCCAGCTCCATTTAACTTCAAACTTTGTCCGCCCAACATAGTTAGCCTAAGCATCCAGTTCATGAGCTTCCAGCACCAGATCTCTGCAGTGCTCCCATTCTGGGACTTCATTGTTAAAAGAACTTTTCATTTACTGCACAAGCACATTCGCATCTTTGAAAGTCAGTTAGTTAAAGGTTTGCATCTAGGAGACTCGCTGGAATAGGAAATACAAATCTTATATATATATATATATACACACACACTGCTCATCCAAGCAAATGTCCAGGCCAGTTTGAAGTTCACCAATGACCACCTGTGGTCAGATGATACCATAATAGAGCTTTTTGGTGTAAACTCCACTTGCCGTCATTAGAGCAAGAAAAAGGATGAGAACAACCCAACCGTAAAGCATAGGGGTGGAAACATTGTACTTTGGGGTTGCTTTTCTGCAAAGGGGACAAGACGGTTACACTGTACTGAAGGGACAATGGATGGGTCATGTATTGCGAGACTTTGGCCAACAGTCACCTTCCTTGAAGATGGGTTATGGCTGAGTCTTGAGACAATCACCCGAAAACCCCCAGCCAGAGCAACTAAGGAGTGTCTCCGTAAAAAAAAAAACATTTCAAGGCCCTGGAATGGTCTAGACAGACTCCAGACATGAACCCAACAGAAAATCCTCAGACGGAGCTGAAACTCAGTGTTGCCCAGCGACAACCCCGAAACCTGAAAGATCTGGAGATGATCTGTATGGAGAAGTGGCTGTATTTGACACTATAGTTCTGTACTGCACGGTTTCGTATTGTGTTTTAAATAACATTACTGGTTAAGATTAAACACTGTGTGAAAATTATCCAAACTCTATGTGATCGTGTCAGTCAATGTTCTGTTCCATATGCACGTATTAAATAGTGCAAACATGTCCAATACCTGTCTACCTCTGAACCTTATTGGCTCCGGAAGGCCATTTAAAGTCAGACTCAAATCTGAAGTTATATACATATTTTGCGTTATTTTAAGGTATGGAATTTCATTCAATTTTTCATCCTTGATTTGGATGCTGGCTCACTTAAATTTTAATTTTGAAAACTGCTTATGACTGCTGTTGTGACTGGTTGCGAACAGAAATGTTTTGTGAAACCCCGTTGCTAACACTAAGACACGAGATGATTTTTTTTTTTTGGTGTCTGGGGAGTAATACGGCAACGGAAAAGACAGTAATAAACCTTTCTTTTTGTTATATTGTTAGACCGTGGTGGTTAAAGTGACCAGATGATCGGATGGTCCTTAAACAGTGCTTACCTGTACTTACAGTTCTTAACGTAAAGCAATAATGAAAGTCAGTCTACGTAGTATATACAGAACATAGTTCATATTAATTACTAACTTAGGTAAACAGGCCATGTAGTCATTTTAAAGTATCCTTATTTAAAAAAATAAAATGTATAATGCGTCTTACTATAAACTGCCCCCCCCCCCCTTTCAAATTTGCTTTCTGGCCAGCTCAATTGGCTGGCGACACAAAAAAGAGACATCATTACCTGACATTCCATGTACAACTCCAAATTAGGACTATGCTTAGCTCAGCTTTCCATAAGAATTCCCCCGGCCACTGAAATTGAAGTGACTTCTTTACTGCTCTGTCAGCCTCTTTGTGCCTGAACGACTATGATCGAAATTGCATCTCGCAAGCATTTTTAGGGATTTGTATGCGCAGTTTTAGTGCAGAAGTTGCAAATGGTCACGGTGAGCTTTTTTTAATGCAGCCAAGTGATTCAGCTAAGGCATTTAGTGATTTAGAAATAAACAAGATAATCTTTACCAGTTGTCTTAGATGTAAAATGTGGGCACCTGATTATCTGGCAGCCGTGACCTGACACTCCTTCACACACAGCTCTTACGAGGTGGAAATTGGAACTATGATGAAACCTGTTAAGACTGAAGAAATGGATCGATTTCTTGAATCTACTCCTGGTTAAATATACAGCATTAGATTAGGTAAACCATTGTTTTAGCAGCGGTACACTGACCACGTGTAATCATTTCTCGTGAAGGAATCAAGGGTAGATGCCAAAGAAAAAAACAAACAAACACCTTTTCCCAGTTGAGAACAGGGTGAAAAGGCTAAGATGTGCCAAAGCTGACAAAGATTGGAATAAAGATCAGTGGAAAAGTGTATTATGGAGTGAAGGATCCCAGTTTAATCCCAAGGCTTTACTAAAATAACGACTCTAATGGTGGCCTAAGACATTTGCTCAGACCTGTAGTTAAGTGACATTGTTGCGAGAAGAACCTTGGAAAAAAGAAGCTTTAATATAATATCGAGTGAAATGCGTGGACCCTTTGTCAAAGGTCGTGCTGCAGGTTATAATGAGAGACGACCGTGAAACGGTCCAAAGAACATTCTGAATCCCTTAAAATCAGAACTAACCCTGATTACTGATTGCAGGATGTAGTGGCTGACTCACTCGCTTGAAATGAGGGGGTGTGCGTTCTACTCTCGCTCCCAAGCGAAAAAACATTACCTGCTCATCTTTCCCTCAGTCTTGCTCTTTCTGTCTTTATTTGGATGACTTGTTGTTTCATCTAAACCATGCTTTAAAAAGTGAAGGCGTCTGAAGAAAGTCACTGATTGGATCCCCAGTTTGTATGAGAAAGAAATACTAAACGAAAACTGCCAAGATTCACACTGGCAACCAGCCCTGCTATCATGTTTCACAGTTCAGAGTTCTGTACCGATGTTGCTGCAGATGTTTATTGAATGTACAGTGTCCAAAAGTATATGGTCACCCATGTATGTGCAGATGGTAATCATGGGATGTGGTTTGAGCGGTCATGCATGAAAACAATTCATTAACGGGTCTACTGCTGCTCTCAGAGGCAGTTTATCAAACCTTGAAGCAGATGGGCTGCAGAAGCAGAAGACCACATACAGCTGAGGTTACAGTTCTCACATGCTCACCAAAATAGGACAAAAGAAGATTGGAAAAATGTTGCAATTGGTCCCAGTCGTCTTTGATTTCTGCTTCGACATTCAGAATGTAGGATCAGAATTTGGCCTGGACCCATCCTGCCTGTAATGGTATGGGGGATATTTTCTTGGCGGCCTTTGGGCCCTTTAACACCAATCGGGCATTGGATACCTGCCACAACCTACCGGAGTATTGTAATACGTAACGTTACATCCCTTATGACTACAGTTTACCTTCTTCAGATGGTTCCATCCAGCAGGATAACACACCATGTCCTCAAAGCTCAAATCATCTCATACTGGTTTCTTGAACCTAAACCTTGTTGAGTTTAGGCCATGAAGTATGAAGTATGGGGCTAGGTACAACCCAGCAGTGTCCAGTATCATGTTTGAGTGATTATGAGTGATTTGTCTGTTTGTGCGCACACACAGACACACACTTTAGAGATGCCAGTTGACATAACCTCATTTTATCATGAGACTGGAAACCAGAGTACCCTAAAGTACCTTACACATAAACATGAGGAGAACACACAAGGGCCGGGACTCGAACCCAGGTCACCAGAGCCCTAAAGTTACCACGTTAACCACTGCACTGTCGCGGTGCCAGCACTTACTTGTGCAGTTGTTCCGCTACTACCAGCATGCCATGCTCTCTGCTTCCACATATAGCAGTGTGTCAGCATGGGAGTGTGCCAGCAGGCGAGAGAGCTAGCTGCCTGGGCTGAGAAAGGACACATTTGATTTGCGGTGGTGTGTAAATTGGAAGCTGCTCCACAGTGAAAAGCAGCTCATAAATAGCATGGCAGTTCAGAACCAGACGGACATGACTGATGGCACCATGGGCGCAATGGATGAGAAATACGATCCAAATAAATATCACATAAATCTCATCAATGGCTCAGACCGAAGAGAGAGAGAGAGAGAGACAGAGAGAGAGAGAGAGAGAGAGAGAGAGAGGGAAAGTGAAGAGCGTGCTACTTTCACAGCTCTGATGCCGGTCAACTGGGGCTCGTCCTCTTTCCCTGCAGTACATTGTAGATTTGCAAATAGACACATTAACACATGCGCATGCATGCTTTCACACAGTGATAGGTTCTGGATTGTATATACGATACCCATCTTACTGTCTCTATGCACACGGTGGTGTTGGTCAGACCTTGTTGTAGTCCTTATCTAGTACGATTCTGCTGCAGAATTATAGCTGGGGTATTTCCTTTCAATATATTTCCATACAAATCATAGCAACCAGCCACCGGACATGTGCAACTCTTCCTAAATGTAGACCCACTTGTGCACATGCTCTTTGTTTGCTGCTCTAATGTGACACTTTAAGAGGCAGGTAGATGAGCCTGTACAGCTCATTAGGTTGTGGCCATCTGTGGGCATTCTCACACTTACCTAAACCTAGCAATCATCAAAGGGCTGCGAGTAAATAACAAGTATAGTGTAGAAAAACAATGAATGGAGAGATGAACCACTTCTTATTTTCACTAATTTCCCTGGCTGTGCTGGCAAGGAAGAAAAATGGCCAGGTGAGGGAAGGGAAAAAAATGTGAATAATAATAATAATAATAATAATAATAATAATAATAATAAATAAATAAATTAGTGAATTAATTTAAAAAACGCATCTCGTTTTGGCTGGAAGTGTCAAACCAAAGCCTTTCTTATTCTTAAACCTCAGAAAAGATAAGGCTTAATTTACTTTCTTCAAGAACATGTGTGTGATTTTTACACGAGCACACACACAGGTGTTTTATGCAAAACAAGGACCCAGCCAGTATAACCTGGAAAAACGTACTGACTATTAAAAAATGCATTTTGTAAATTTGCCTTTCCGGTCGGATCAAACATTGACTAGAAACATATGAGCCGTTGAAGCAAAGGCCAACGTTGCCTCAAAAATGGGCTTATCTTATGCAAAATCACCAGAGCTTGAAAATATATTTACTCGTCTGTTGCTAGGACACTCCCTTTGAACATTTTATAGGGGCATTCTCATTGGCTGCTGCAGATGATGTAGGTTTCTTAACCCAAATCTCTCCCCTTTGCCCATGGAAACATGTCTGCCTTTGCTTCTCTTTCCATTCATACCTACTAGTGTTGGACTGCGACTCACCTCCATTCTTTAGTCGAATCATTCAAAAACTTTTGGGCTGTGTACTGCGTTTATAGTAAGATTACCAATCAGTCATGTTGAACAGCATTAGCTTTAATTTGTTCGTGTTTAAGGGAAATGTGTGCATATCTGAGCGGAATAAGAATGACAGGCTCATCTGGGTAAGTCTGTGGAAAGGATTGATTATGTGAAATCGTTGTACGCTAGCAGTGGTCTTTTACTTCAGCCTGGTTAGTACATGTTGTTCATCAGCACAGTAAAGGTGCTACTGTTTGTACCCCAGTCATACCACAACCAGACACCAGGAACAAAGAAACAGAGGTGATAAATAGAATGCATAACGTAAGCAGACAAAAATTGCTCTCCTGAGTCATTTCTGTTGTAATACCTGGTTATATGTCCCCTCAATGTAATAACAGCTTCAGTACATTTAGGTGAGGATTCGTCTACTGTCATGAGACGTCCATTTCACCGGCTGGGCGCATAAATCAGCCAGAAGTAATGGACTTTACTACTGCTCCAAATAATTTCACAGATTTCTTATAGACTTAATGGAATCAGGTGATTTGCTGGCAATAGTGCCAGCAACTGAACCTCCATTTTTATGCTACACTCATCCAGAGGAACAATGTATTGGCACTGGTTAATAAGATGCTGCTCTATGGTGGATGGAAGTCATGGTGGATGAAAGCGTGTTTGTTGTGCTAGAATATACTCAAGATGGCAATAAATTGATAATAAACTGATCATGATTCGTAGGGAATATTTCATTAGGGGGCATTTCATTTTGAAATATCCCCTAATTTTTGTGAGAAGTATATTATGTGTTTATTTTAAGTGGGTACCTGGGTGACGCAGAGGTCAAATACACTAAGTCACCGTGGCAGGAACCTGAGGCCAGATTCACAAAAGGATTTAAAAAAAAACACTTGCAAAGGTTCTTAAGACGATCTTGGATTCTTATGTATGCTAATTTTCATTCTTTAATTTATTCTGCTCAAAAGACAGAAAAATGGAAGCGAAACATCAAACAAAGCGACAATTGTGCATGACAATTTGTGGGGTGATGGCAGAAACACAAAAAATCACCCAAAAGGTTTTCAGTTATTGTTTATTGTCAGTCACTGGGGTGTTCAAATTTTGGAAAATTTAGAGCCTAAGACAAGTAAGGGTAAGTAAGGCCTATTGTAAGGATAAGAACATAATGTTTTCAAGAATGCTACTAGAGTAGATGCTAGAATAGAGTTCAGGAAAAACGAAGATGATTCTTTATATAACCCACAAGACATTTGAAGAATAACAATTTTCTTATTTTTTTCTTAAGAATTAAGTTAAGAATAAAGACAATTTTAAGAAGAATTTCTTTTTAAGACATTAGTCCCTGGAACCTCAAGGCTGCTTCCAGTTGGGTTAAGCATTGCATGCAGACACGATTGGCTGTTTCTGGAACAGAGGCTGTTTGAGTGTCTGTTGCACTGAAACAGCAGCCCCTAAGATGGACTGGAATCCGGCTGAGGACATGCTTACATTTCTGCCCTGTGATGTCCAGGGATAGGCACTGAGGCCCTGACCAGGAAAGGCAGAGTTCAATTTCATGTAGCAGAACTATCTAGTAAGTGACATTTAATACATCTACTATAATAGACATCTGTACTGCAATGCATTGGTGTCCAATTTCCCAAGATATTTAATTTATTATATTTAAGACAACCTCTTCTAAATCTGTAGACTGTTAATAAATCTGAGAAAAATAGCAAAGAGCAACAGTTTTTTTCTTTTTTCTTTTAAATGGCATATACAGTAGAGTCAAACTGCTAGCCAAATGTACCTTGTCCTCAATTGTCTGGCTTCTTCTACCAACGTTCACTGACTGATGGAGGGTGGGGCAAAAGATCATTTAGAATACCATAATTTCTGCTGTGTTATTCAGAAACTCGCTTACTGGGAACAAACTTGAAAACAAAATCTTCAATACAATACAATGCACTGCAGCAGCCATAGTCTCTTTTTATGCTGCTGCAATGTAAATATAAAGAGTATTTTCACAAGAACTATTTGAGTAAATGTGAACTACTTGAAATAGTCATAGGTTAGAGAGAATATGCAGATAGTCGGAGACAATCAAAGAAGTACTACTTACAATAGGACAGGCACATACGTTAGCGAACACCATTTGGAGCTTGTTACAAATAAGTAGCATAAAGTCATACAAACAAACATGAGTAACTTGCACAAAAAAAATTCTCTTAACACATCAACCGATATAGAATAAACATCCAAACGTGGCCTAATGAGAAAGAGAGCACATGACAAAAAGCGATTGTACAAAATCATGACTATAATCTCACCAATTGTTTGAAATCACATAGTTATTTCTAGCCATAAACTGCCTAATCCCAACTTTTTTTGCCATGTATTAAGGGCCTGGAATGTATTAATAGGTGTCAATTAACAAATGAAAAGTTGAGTAGAAAAGCTGAGGTTTTTTTTTCTATTTTGGCTTTTCAATACTGTTCCAACTTTTTCTGCTTTGGGATTATTTTTAAGTGTCTGTGACCACCTACTTCAGTAAAGATGACCTGCTCTGTCTTGTTCACAGTATTTGGGAACAGACCCAGCAGGGACTTGTAGACTCAGAATAAGACAGACTTGTTAAAGCAGTACATGAAGGTGGAAATCCCTGCTACATATGAATCTGAGCTCATCATCTATGAGCAGGGGGTGGGGAGGGGGCAGCAAAAGATTCCATGGGATCTGTAGTAACCCTAATATGAATTTTAAGTGACTAGTGTGTAAGAGTGTGGTTAGTAAGAGGGGCTGTTTAGGGGGGAAAGTGTATAGACCTCAGACGCACACAATATGTATTGTGACAACAAAAAAGTGGATACAAGTAAATGGCCAGACTCGCAACCCACAAGCAGTAATTATTATCTATTAATTTATCATTATATCTATAGTATGGATGCTGCTGTGATATTGAACTCACAAGCTGTTAATTTCTTCTCATCCTTCTTGGGATGGTTCTAATCCTTCATTGAAGTTCAGCTGTGTTTAATTAAACTGATTGGACTTGATTAGGAAAGGCACACACCTGTCTACGTAAGGCCTCACAGCTCACAGTGTATGTCAATGCAAATGACAATCATTAGGTCGAAGGAATTGCCCAAGGAGCTCAAAGACAGAATTGTGGCAAGGCACAGACCTGGCCAAGGTTACAAAACAATCTGCAGCATTTAAGGTTCCTAAGAGCACAGTGGCCTCCATAATTCTTTAATGGAAGTAGTTTGGGACGACCAGAAGTCTTCCTAGCCTGGGCCGTTCAGCCAAACTGAGCAATCGTTGGAGAAGAGCATTGGTAAGAAAGGTAAAGAACAAAGCCCAAAGAACAATGTGGCTGAGCTCCAGAGATGCAGTAAGGAAAGTTACATAAAGTCAACTATCACTGCAGCCCTCTATCAGTCAGGGATTTATGGCAGAGTGGCCAAACAGAAGCCTCTCCTCAGTGCAAGACATATGAAAGCCCATAGAGAGTTTGCCAAAACACACATGAAAGACTCCCAGACTATGAGAAATAAGATTCTCTGGTCTGATGAGATAAAGATTTTAAACCTTTTGGCATTAATTGTGTGGTATGTGTGGAGAAAACCAGGTACTGCTCATCATCTGCCCTATACAATCCCAACAGTGAAACATGATGGTGGCGGCATCATTCTATGGTGGTGGTTTTCAGCTGCAGGGACAGGACGACTGGTTGCAATAGAAGGAAAGATGGACGCGACCAAGTACAGACATATCCTGGAAGAAATCCTCTTCCAGAGCGCTCAGGACCTCAGCCTGGGCCGAAAGTTCACCTTCCAACAAGACAATGACACTAAGCACACAGCTAAAATAACAAATGGGTGGCTTCGGAACAACTCTGTGACCATTCCTGACTGGCCCAGCCTCACTTAAACCCAACTGAGCATCTCTAGAGGGTCCTAAAAATGAACTGGAGAGGATCTGCAAGGATGAATGGCAGGGAATTCCCAAATCAATGTGTGAAAAACGTGTTGCATCATTCCCAAGAACACTCGTGGCTGTACTAGCTCAAAAGGGAGCTTCTACTAAATACTGAGCAAAGGGCCTGAACACTTATGACCATGTGATATTTCAGTTTTTCTTTTTAAAATAAATTTACAAAAAATATGTCCGTTCTATATGTCTTTCTTCTGTCAAGATGGGATGCTGAGTGTACATTAATGAGAAATAAAATGACCTTTTTTATTTTAGCAAATGGCTGTAAAGCAAAGTGGTCTGAATACTTTCCTTACCCACTATACTCAGTGTATTTATACACTGCTGCATATGTCACTTACTTTTACGTCAATATCAGGATCTTATACTTTGTACATACACATGTTACAGAGTTACAGTGTTTATTTAATGTTTACTTAAACGTTCTACCTTTATTGCGGATGAGAGGATGAGGATGAGAGAAATCCTGTGTATGTCCTGAACATATTGCAGAGTTGCCAATACTTTGACTTAATGTTCAGCCACTCAGCACAGTTTTCAGTGAATGTCTGCTAAGTGGTGTAAATGTAAATTTTATTGGAACTTGAATAAATTAGCATGTAGTAAATTTTAAGAATCATTTTCTTTAACTAAAAACATTCCTCCATGCCTATTTTGTCTATAGTGTATTTAGGATTGGGACCTTGGCATCATAAATGCTTTGAAGTGAAATAAAAATCTCTAATTGGCTCAGTTGATCACCATCCAGAGTCAAAACTTGCTATTATTCTTTAATTTGCTGTATGAGATGAGACGGGGCTGTTTAACTAAATTGATGCGGATAGAACAGCTCTGTCTCATCTCATACAGCAAATGAAAAGATAATAGCAAGTTTGCTGTAATTCCTCATATTTCTCATATGGAAGGATTCTGGGTAGGTAACTGGTGTGTTCTTTATTTGGGGTCGGGGTGTAGATATATTCATTTTGTAAAGTAGCACAGAGGAACCAGGGGCTAGTTTAAATTGACACAGTCGGGATGACCTCCTGTATGTCACTGTAGTGTGTGATTGTAGAACATCTTTATTGTATGGTGATAAAATAGACAGTAACTGGGTAAACAAGAAAGTGGTTTTAAGTGTAATGGCTGATCATTATATACATTATTTATTTATTTGTTTATTTAAGCTATATAGATAAGAATGTCACAACACAATATCGTAGAGTAGGTTCATCCTTTAACAGCTCAATGGTATTTTTAACAACGAACGAAGAATTGAAATAAGGTCAAGCGGCACTTTTACACAAGTGCGATAGAGCTTTGATTTCGATCCGGTTTTAATTTGAGGTGTTTTTCAAGTCATTTTAATATCTATTTAAACAAACAAATATTTTCACATTTAGTGCAGTGCCATAATGTTTAACACCATCGTCTGAAGTAGTAGGAACAATGGAAAATGGTGTCATAATTTTTAAAAGACGTATCAGTTTTTGTGTGGTTATTTGTTGGCTTCTTTAATGACCCTATCAGCATCAGTGGCCACATTAGCGATACACACACACACACCTACAATGTTATAACCATGCACAAGTTCATCTCAAGACTGGTCATATATATGCACACACACACAAGTCAGTGCCAGTTTTTGGACTCTGTGAGGAAACCAGAGTACCCGGAGTAAACCCACGCAGACACGGGGAGGACCGCTCCACCCTAGGATTGAACCCGGGACTTTCTTGCTGTGAGGCAGCGGTGCTACCCACCGAGCCCTCGTGCTGCCCCTCACTTTTTGTGTGACATATTCGTAATTAACAGATTACCAAATAAGAGAATTAGTTGCATTTTAATCCCTGTTTTTTTCCGAATTATACTTATATACTATATTTTTCTTCTTCTTCTTCTTCTCTCTCTCTCTCACTCTCTGCCTGTCTTTCTCTCTCGCTTTCTCTTCTACTCGCCCTCTCTCTGAGACCATGCAGATTTGTGGTGGTCTATTGTGATAAGATCTGAGGCTGCTCCATGGTGATAAGATGAATGCTCCAAGATGACAGCGGATATAGCTTAGAAATGTGTTTATATCTGGTGATGAGGTTATGCACGCTATTGTTATCTTCCATTGCCCTTTCTTATCAAATAAACACAACAAAGAGAAAGAAAGAAGGATGGACAGAGGGTTCAGATAGGGGTGACGATCTAGGTTAAGATAAAAGACCGTAACATTTAAATGGTATCTTTTATGAACCCTGGGGGCAAATCAAAACGTAAACATCTACAGAGTGTCATGGCACTTCCAGAAAGCCTAGGCTGTCTGGTTGTGCATATATTTGCATATAGGCGTATAAAACTAGACACTAGATGGTTTGTTTGCATGAAAGAATTACCCTTTACACCCTTTTTGTCTGGTAACCACTGGAAAACAAAGCCTCCACCACTTAATATTTAGTTTTTATATTTATGTATTTTATTTCTTTTTCTGGTCACTGTGTTTCGATGACATCTCTCTCTACTACATGTTTTATGGTGTTATTGTTTTTTATCATCTGTGTGATTTACTACTGTATTAGCCATTTTCCCTTTCCGGTATCATGTGACTTGTTAGTGTTACAAAGTCTCGGGTATGAATGTGGAGCAGTTGTGTGTAAATTTGGTGTTATCGCACTCACACATGGAAGTCTAACATTGTACCTCATGGCAAAGAACTCTCTGAAGATCTAAAAAAAGACCATACAATGGTTTAACAGGACAGGTTCCACTTAGGATAGGGCTCGCCAGACGAGGTGTCAAGCATATGCGATGGCAACCAGCTGAGGAGTACAAAGACAAATATGTCTTGTCTACAGTCACATACTATGACATGGTCCCCTTGCTTCAGAAACTGGTCTGCATGGGAGTTTTTCAACATGATAAAGACCCCAAACACACCTTTAAGATGACCACTGTTTTACCAAAGAAACTGGGAGTAAAGGTCAAGCTTATCTCCATACCTAAACCCAAGAGTATCTGTGGGGCATTCTCAAACGGAGGCTGGAGAAGTGCAAGGTCTCTAACATCCCCCAGCTCTGTAATGTCATAATGTAGGAGTGGAAGAGGATTTCAGTGGCAAACTGCAAAGCTCTAGTGAACTTCATGCCCAAAAGAGTTAGAGTAAGTCAGTGCTGAAAAACAAAATATTGACACTTTGGGCACAAACATGGCCATTTTCAATTAAGGGTGTACTTATTTTTGCTGCCAGCAGTTTAGACATGAATGGCTGTGTATTGAGTCGCTTTGAGGGCACAGCAAATTTACACTGTTATAAAATCTGCAGACTGACTACTTTATATTGTATCAAAGTGTCATATCTTTAAGTTTTTCCCCTTTTCTCTGGCCTCTAATGGTCAGGGCGCCCGCACTACCTAGGTAATCTGTGTGAAGGACAGTGGACTGTTCTCAGAAATGCAGTCGCACCGACGTGGTGGTGTGTAAGCGTATGCTATGCTGGTACAATTGGATGACACATAGCAGTGCTGCTGGAGTTTTTAAACGCTGTGCTCACTCACTGTACGCTTTCTTAGGCACATCAGTCATATTGCTCCACATGTAGATGTGAAGTCAGAGGCAGTAGCACATGTGCTGGTGCACAGTTAGAGTTAGTAATCCTCACAGGATGCTGCCTACAGGATGTAGTTGGACAGTTTTGGTAACGGCTATTTTCAGTGCAGCAGTGACACTGACGTGTTTACTCCAGCAGCACTAGTGTGCCTAATCCAGCACAACACACACTAACACACCACCAAGTATGTGCTGTAGATTAGGACTACAGCCTATAGCCGTAGAACTAGAAGTGCAGGAGGCGTAGCAATGAAGGCGATCCGAGTGTGTACGTTTAATTAACCCATTGCTCTATAGGTGCAGGTACAGACATTACAACATTCTTATCATACCAGCCTGTTCCCCTATCTGGTCTGGACCAACAGGCCATCATCTCTGGCCTGTCCCGAGAACCAGTGTGCTGATTTTAATGCTACAAATCAATCAGGCACAATGCTGATGCCAGCACATTTCCTTATCTGTGCCAAGTTTACAGAGAGCAGAGAGAGGCCACGCAACACCCATTTTTACCTAAATTACTGGTTCTGTGACTTTTGGAGAGCTCCTTTTGCGTTTGCAAATATGTAATATTGTGTAGACTACCTGAGAGAAGTATGTACAGTTCTTTATGTGCTGATTTACCAGTTTAAAATCAATGCATTGCTCTAAAAACAGAATCTAATGTGATACCAATATTGCATCTGGACTCAAAATGAGTACAATATCATTGGGGTTTTTAAACACTACTTACATTGTCATTGTTCATGCAGACTTTTATCTAGCCATCACTGAATAAGTTATAGACACTATAACACCAGCAACACTGCTGTAACTGATATGCATATATACATAGATAAGTCATGACCATGATAAGTACACAGTGTGGAGACACATTATGTAAATTTGCTCTCAGTGATATCCTCACCTGGTAAGCACCTTAAACAGATTGTCAGCTGTTTGTGCAAGGTTTTTGGTCACACAGTTGCTACGTTTACATGCAGAGATTGCACGCAGTCCATACGTAAGCCTTCCGATCATAGATTCTGACTGAAGTCATATGCAGACTAAAGTCATCAATCTCAAAGTACACACATACACCAAATACAACCCCATACAAAAGCATGCATATTCATAAAATATATAATGGAAAACAACATATACAGGTATACTTGTTGCATTTAACTTCCATCCAATCAATGTGTGTTTGCTTTAAGGTAAGGTCTTAAGAATTTTTATATGAAATAAGGATCTGTATGTCTTATCTACATCGTTTTCTTACGAACAGTAGTATGGGAGAACCCTTATGAAAAGGCAGAGTACACAGTGGTGTTCCTGAATGTTCCTGTTTTTTGGCAGGTGTTTCAAAAATATAAGTAAATATTAATATTTAGTTATTTAAATAAATCAATATTTTGCATCACAGTGACTCAGTAGGTAGCACTGTCGCCTCACAGCAAGAAGGTCCTGGGTTCAGTCCCCAGGGAGAGGGGTCTGGGTCATTTCCATGTGTTGTTCGCATGCCCTCTCTGTGTCTGCGGGGCCACTCGGGTACTCAGGGTAGCTTACTCAGTGTACCATCGTTTCCTACCACAGTCCAAAGACATGTGTTAAGTTAACTGGTGTTTCCATTGTGCCCTTAGTGTGTGAGTATGTGTGTCTTACATTGGATTGGAGCCCTGTCTAGGGCCCAGTCAACGTTAATTTTGGTCAACGTCCTGCTCACAGAACGCAAAGCAGACAATAAACAGTGCATACCTGCAATTGTAAGTGTTACCATAGCAACACATAGGACATGAGACATGTCAGTCAGTAATGAGGTTCTACCCGTTAACTGAGATTTAAATCATTGTGC